>CM035439.1:126340181-126462681 GCA_020310875.1 Ceratopteris richardii | reverse complement strand
TCTTTGAATTTGTGGGACTCAAGCCAATACTTAGGCTTGTCATAGACTTGCTCCAACAACTCCCCCTCAAGCCAAGTATGCTTGATGTCTTCAATCTTCCAAGATTACCTGCAAACCTATCATAGCCCTGAATTTGCAAAGCTTTGTACCATCCAATGCTTTGGTTAGAATATCTACACATTGTTGATGAGTGGACACATATTATATTTGAATCTCTTTGCTTAGAACCTTCTCTCATACATAGTGATAATGAACTTCAATATGTTTAGTCCTTGCATAAAAAATAGGATAAGCAGCCAGATGAATAGAACTCATATTGTCACAAAAAATAGTTGGAGTTCCAAACTCCAATCCAAGATCTGTGAATAATGTCTTCATCCACATAGCTTCCTGAGTAGCTATGGCAAGACCTCTGTACTCAACCTCTGTGGAAGAAAAAGAAACTGTAGGTTGCTTCTTGGATGACCATGAAATAAGCTTTGAACCTTAAAAAGTAAGATATCCTGAAGTGCTCCTTCTATCTTCCTTGGAACCAGCCCAATCTGCATCAGAAAATAGCTTCAAACCTAAATCAGATACATAAGGATAATAAAGTCCTTCATTTATGGTTCCTTTGAGATACTTGAGAATCCTTTTGGCAGCATCCATGTGTGGTTTCCTTGGTGTGTGCATAAATTGACTTAGCACACTCACATTGTAACATATATCTACTCTTGTCAATGTGGCATAGTTGAGACTGCCCACTAGACTTTGATATGATGTGATGTCCTCTATGAGTTCATCTTCATGTGAGCTCAATTTGTGATTGACCTCCATTGGAGTACCTGCAATCTTACAATCTTGCATCTTGAATTTTTCCAACATGTCCTTAATGTACTTTCTTTGAGTGAGAAACAAACCATGATCTTTGTAGACAACTTCCAAACCTAGAAAGTAGGTAAGTGAACCCAAATCACTTATCTTGAACTCTTCTCTCATCTGATCTTTGATCTTCTTCATACCATTTGCATCATTTCCTGTCAATATAATATCATCTACATATACACATAGGTAGATGATCTCAGAATTACTCTTTTTAATAAAAAGTGAAGGATCTACCTTGCTGGAAAGCCTTTTTCCTACAAGAATGAAACAAGCTTGAAATTCCAAGCTCTTGGGGCTTGCTTGAGACCATACAATGCTTTGTTAAGTTTATACACATAATCAAGATAAACTTGATTCTCAAAACCAGGTGGTTGTGCCATATATACCTCTTCTGTTATCCAACCATTCAAGAATGCATTCTTTACATCTAGTTGAAGTATCTTCCAATTCTTGGAAGAAGCAATACTAAGTAACACTCTGATTGTAGGCATCTTAGCTACAGGAGAAAAAGTTTCTTCATAATCAACTCCTTGAGTTTGTGCAAAGCCTTTTGCTACAAGTCTTGCCTTATACCTGATTATGGAACCATCAGAATTCTTCTTGAGCTTGTAGACCCATCTTGAGCCTATTACCTTCATAGATGAAGACTTGGGCACCAAATCCCAAGTGTTGTTTTCCTCAAGTTCTTCAATTTCTTCCTTCATTGCATGCTTCCATTCTGTTTTTTCTTTGGCCTCTTCAAATGATGATGGCTCCTCTTGGTTTATGTCCTGTGCTATGTAGATAGAATGTTTAGTTACTAAGGAGGTATCAAACCCATACCTTTCTGGTTTTTTCTTTTCCCTCATAGATCTTCTTAGGCCATGATGTGATGATTCTGCCTCATGTCCAAGTTCCTGCAATTTTTCTTTACCTTTAAACTTCCATGCTTTGATCTTTTCCATCTAAGATTCTTAATCATCCTCTAAGGGGCCTTGTTCTTCAATCTTTGGTTGTTCTCTACCAAGCTTTGGAAAATCTTCTTCAAGATCATATGGTAAATTGACCTTCCTGCATGAATCTTCAAACCATGAATTGTTCTCATAAAAAACTACATCTCTGCTTACCAAGAATCCTTTGTTGGTAGGATTGTATAACCTCTATCCCTTTTGATTGTTGTCATACCCAATGAATATGCACCTTTCTGCCTTTTGATCCATCTTGCCTCCAACCTGTGAAGGAACATGAGCATAAGCAATGCAACCAAAAATCTTACAATGATCTAAGCTTGGTCTTCTTCCATTCCAAGCCTCATATGGAGTCATCCCATCAATGGATTTTGAAGGCAACCTATTAATCAAGTAAGTGGCTGTAGATACAGCCTGAGCCCATAGATAATTAGGCAAATGCTTTTCATTTAACATGGACCTTGCAGCTTCAACAATTGTCCTACTCCTCCTTTCTGCCACTCCATTTTGCTCAGGAGTGTACCTTGTAGTTACCTCTCTTTTGATTCCTCTTTCTTGAAGAAAAGAATCAAACTCATGGGAGAAGTAATTCTCCCCCTCCATCTGACCTTAGCCTTTTTATTTGATTCTCCACAAGAGCCAAATATCTTTTGAAAAATGAAAAAACTTCATCTTTGTGTTTCATAAAGAATAGGATAGTCCATCTGCTGCAGTCATCAATAAAGGAGACATAATACCTTGATCTAGATATTGAACGCATCCTTGCTAGGTCTCCATACATCTGTATGAACCAACTCCAAGAGATCTCCATGCATATAACCTTTCTTCATGAATGGTAACCTGTGAGACTTTCCAAATTGACATGCACTACACTTATAAATCATATGTTGTTTTGACAAGTTAGGGAGTCCAAGTACACTTTGGTCCCTGCAAATTTGCTTTAAATGATCTTTCACCAATATGTGCCAATCTCTTGTGCCACACCTCTAGTTCTATGAGTGTTTGATTACCATAATTGAAGAGAGCTATGTTCCTTGTGTCTTGCAACTCAAAAGGTGAATAGTCTACCTATCTTTTCTACCTTTGTTATTCTTCTGAACCCTTGGCTAGGGTCTTCCACATATGCTCCTCCTCTTGTGAACCTGACTTGCAATCCTTTCTCTACTATCTACCCAACACTTATCAAATTCTTTGTAATGGTAGGTACATAGAGTACCTTACTGAGTAGGTTGATGTTTCCATAAGGTGCTTTGACATTGCCTAATTTCTCCACAGGATGTCTTGTGTGATCTCCTGTTTGTACCTCATGCTTATTCCTTCGATCTTCGAAATCTAATAGGAGAGCTACATTTCCTGCCACATGATTGGAGCAACCTGAATTTATGTAGAAAACATGCTCATCATATTTACCTTGTGGCATAGCCATGTTCATGATCAATAATGAATCCTCTTTGTTTGAGTCTTCCATGTAGTTATTGAAGTCTCTCCTTCCTTTGTAGCCTCCTTGATAGTTTGAATGATTGTAGTTGTTGTAATTGCCATGGTAGTTCTTGAACCTTCCTCTTGAGTAGCCATAACTTCCTCTATTGTATCCTCTTCCTCTTTGATTCCTGGAATTCCTAAAGAAATTTTCAGTTGTATGATTAGTTAGTCCACAAATAGAACATGGGTTGGAATCTTGGGATCTCCCCCTACCTTGTCTACCTCCTCTTCCTCTACCTATGCCATGTCTTCCTCTACCTGCATAGTTAACTTGATATGTATCTGCTTCATCATCCATTTTCTTTGCCTTTCCTTTGTTATCTTTGGACTTTCTTTTATCAGTGTATAAAGCTGAAGATTGATTACCTTTAGAGCTTTCTCCATTTTTAATAAGCTTTGCCTCTTGAGTGATTAATTGTCCAATGAGTGTATTGAAATCAGGTACATGCATGTCCATGTAGAAATCCATAGCTGTGGTGAATGCTTCCCACTTGTCATCTGCTTTCAATCCATTGATGACCTGCCTTAAAATTTGATCTTTGTCTATTACCTCTCCAATGCTTCCCAACTGATCTGCTATGTCCTTGAGCTTTGTGACGAAATCAGTCACATTTTGTTTGGGAGCCTTCTTGAGAGTTGTGAAATCGAGCCATAGTTGGTGCTTCCTAGCTTTAGTACTTGAAGAGAAGAAAGCTTCAAGTGCATCCCACACTTCCTGAGATGTCTTACAACTTCTAATGTGAGGCAACAAAAAATCTGAGATAGAGTTGAGGAGATAAGACCTTGCAAGTGCATCCTTGGAGCACCATGTGCTCAATCTTTCTTGCTCTTCTTCTGTTGGTTGACCTTTGTTCCTGAAACTTGGCATAACTTCATCTCCAGCCACATAACCATATAAACTTCTACCTTGGAGATACGCTTCCATTCTTAATGACCAAGCTGAGTAGTTACCTCTATCCAATTTGTCAATTGATGAAGGAAATCCATCTGCCATCCTTGCTCTGATACCACTATGAAGAGATGGATAGGTATGTGCTTGAAGATGAAGAGGTGTTGCAAAATCCTTGCTCTACACCAGCAAAATGAACTCCAGGAATATGTGGTGGGCCCTTTTAGCTTGCCAGTGGATGTATTAGACACCCTATGTACCTTGGAAGATCACTCTCAAAAAGATAGATCAAAACAGATAAGTTGGAGTTAGCTTAGAGGTGAAGAGCTTGCTATTTTGGTTCATACACATGTCCATTGTTTTGCATAATTCTCTGAGCATAGTAGCAATTAGCTTAATTCCTTTTGGGGAAGTAGTTAACTTAAAGAGATAACTTTCAAGAGTAATAGCATAAAAAATAATGAAGTGTTAGGCCGCCGGATTGGCACAATGTAATTATATATTTTTATATACCGCACGCACCGAAAGGGCGTAGCGAAGTGATGTAACCCTTTTACTCATTAATGAAGAGACATTGCGGTGTTCTCCGGTGCGAGAGGAGACGGGATAGTCAGACTGTCTATCTGGGCAACTTGCGACCTTGCGGAGACGTCGTAGTGCAGAGTTTGCAGATATCTGAAGTACTATTAAGTCTGTTCTTATTGAATTGTCATTAGTTACTATTACACAGTAATATTGTCGTAACATTAATAAGTCTGTTCGATTATGTGATTGAACAACTGCACAATATCTACTGTGTGAGGATACCGTAAACGGAGGATTACAACTGTGTAACAGAAGTTAAAAAATGGGCGTATAATCATTGTTTGGGTAATTAGTTAATTGGGAAAATAGATAAAGGGCCTCTGCATTGTCAGACCCCTACCATCCCCAAGAACCCGAAAAGAGATTAAAAGGCGACTGGACGGAAGTCCCTTTTAACATTGGTGCCATCTTTCCCCTTCAACCTGTCTTACCTTTGGAACCCTTTTAGAAGTGGGGTCTAGATATTATTGGCCCAATAACACCACCAGCGACCCTCACCAACAATCGCTATATATTGACTTGTATAGATTATTCCACCAGGTGGGCAGAAGCTTGGGCTTTGCATTCGGCCACAGCTGTTGCGGTGGCAAAATGTTTGATGAAGGACGTTTTTCCTCATTATGGGTTGCCTCTGGAAATTGTTACGGACCAAGGTACACACTTTGCTAACCACTTAATTCAAGTATTGACCGAGACATTTTAGATTGTCCACAAATGCAGCTCGCTTGATTATCCCCATGCCAATGGTTTGGCGGAGAGTACCAATAAGACTTTGTTGACTATGCTCCGCAATTGCTTTTGGAATGTCCGGAACATTGGGACTATTTCAACTTCTTCACCGGAAACGCAGATGCATAAGTCCCTCTGAGAGTCAGGTGCAGGGATCAACTACTGGCCATGAAGATGAAGTTTTCCATGATAGTGCTACTTCTATTCACGTTGAGTCTTCTGGTCCATCTTCTCCAATTAAGCAGCAGGAACAAGGTGCCAACCTGGAAGACTCCGAGGAAGTTTCTTCTCGGGTGGATTCTCATGAGCAACATCAAGACTCTATGAAGGATATTGCTGCTGAAATTCTTAACGACGTGATAGCCATGATTGAAGCTATAATCGACAAAGCTGAGGCAATCAAGCAGAATACTCTTATACCCATTCCTCCATCAATAAACCCTGTTGAGCCCATTGGCCTCGTCGAGCCTGTTGTTCCCGATGCACCCAGTTCTCCATCCTCTTCTCCCAACTACTCTCCACCACCTTCTCCTCATCTGTTCTCCGCTTCTACATCCCAATCCCTTCCTGCTCTTCCTTCTCCAACCCCGATGTTTCATGAACTCGAATCTATGGGTCGACTTTTGATTCAATTCTCCCAGCAATTACCCCATCAGATGAAGATGGCCACTGAAAATATCCGGCAAGAATTGCAAGGTAAAGTGGATATATTGGAAGCAAATATTGCTCCTTTACAGGAAGAAGCTCAGGAAGTCAAGGCAGAGAACCATGCCCTGCACGTGCAGTTACAACAACTTCAAACCTGGCTTGTAGAGCAGGACACATTAATTGCCCAACGTGATGCAGCATTGGCTGAGTTACATGCCAAGGGTGTTCTTTTAATTGCTCGTGTTGGCATCATATGGGAAGAAGCCAAGTATGGGCATGCATGCGGATCTAGCACTAAGGCAACCTATTAAAATGTTTCCAAACCTTACATCATTTTAAAAGTGATTCTCATCACTAGAAACCCTTGTAAATACCGTTTCATCTTTTTGTAGCTCCATTTTGTACAAGCCGAGGAGTCCTCGAGCTTGGGGAGCCTTAGAAGTAGTTGCCTGCCAATTTTCATATTTTTTAGATCTCGTTTGAGCCCTCAAATAAGCCCTGGAACCTAGTTTTTAAGTCCGCCGGACACTAGGTCTGGACAGGGCCAAAGCTAGTCAAAAACTATAAATAGAGCTAGAGAGCTCATTTTTGGGGCTAGCTTCTTGTAGTTTTGAGCTTGTATGAGAACTTGTTGGTAATAGAAGTAATTCCATTGTCTTACTCTCTTTGTTCTTGCCATGTGTGTGTGTGTGTATGTGTGTGCATGTTGGTGTGCTTCTCACTCACGCATTTGTGCCTTCACTTGCTCGAGGTCTTCATACCATCCTCATGTCTTCCCAGATTGACATTAAAGGAGGTGCTACTCATCATTGAGCTACACCAAATTTTGGCACCGTTGCCGGGGATCGAGCTTTGAGGACGAGCGTGTGATGGTAAGACATAGAGAGGACGCGTTGGAATGGTAAGTAGTAGGTAAATCTCTTGTTTTTTTCTCCATCTCCATCTCCATCTCCATCTCCATCTCCATCTCCATCTCCATCCCCTTCTCCACTTCATATTCCCTCTTCCTTGTCATTCTCTTCATTTGCTTTGTGCGAGTTTGAGAGAGAGCGAGTGTGTGTACTTGTTTTTGTGTGTTTTTGTGTGTTTTTGTGTGTTTTTGCATGTTTCTTGCAGGTTTCAGCTTCATCACCATCTCCAGCAAGCTCGGCAGGTACGGAATCTTTCTGCGCAAGCCCCGAGGTGTCGAGCTCGAGCTATCGCGACACACCGAAAAGTTTACCCAATCACTATTCTGAGTGCACCACAACATTGCGCAGGCCGAGAGCTCCTAGAATCACTAGATAGATCAGAAAAATTCACCATATCCCGACCTATCGCGACACACCCAAGTATCGCGACACCTCGACCTATCGTGACGCTCCCAAGTATCACGACACCTCGACCTATTGTGAAGTGAGTTACTCCAAGGAGGGCCTGTAATAGTTGATGTGTGTCTTTCAATCCATTGTAGTAAATGAGCTATATTAACTTGGAACTTTTGCAGGAACATTGCGTGCACTCAAGGCATTCCAAGGCAAGCTAGCAAGGTGAGTACCAAGCTTGGGAGAAGGCTTCCTGGGCTGGTGTAGCGGTCTAAGCAACCAGAGGATTGAGGTTGGAAGTTCTCTCAACCCTCCTTTGTCAATTCCTAGCTTAGGCTAGTACGACTTAGGTGTGGTGATTAATTAGAGCAACGCTAGGCACGAATCAAGTCCAAGAGAACTAATCCACAAAGTACAAGCATTAAGTAGAGCTTAAGTGCAAAAATTCTAAGGAACAAAAGTAAACTTAAATCGAGCAAATCTCAAGTGCGAAATTCACTTAAGTACTCCTGACGACGCGATTCTGAACAAGAGCTTAACACACTAATCAACTAAAAAGAACAAAGAGATTGGTGCAAATTAACCTGCAACGAGAGTGTACTTGGGACCAAGGGGGTAGAGAAATCAGGCATATGAACCTTAGGTCAGGAAAACACTTAGACGGAGACCGACAAAGCCTCAGATCTTCTGAAGCTAGTGTCAATCACACTGCTAGGTCTTGGGCCCAGTAGTTGAGTGATTACCCATACACTCCCCGATCAGAAACAAGTGATTGTGAGATGTCCTATAACATGGAGAGACCAGTAGGTAGTTCAGGGGTGGCGTATCTAGAAAAGCCAGAAGGACCTTACAAGACTCAATTGGAATACGTCAGGACTAATCGTCTAGGTGCTCGCATCTATGAAGACGGCCTGAGAAGATATGTGGTCCAGATTAAGAACCCCGATCAACCCCATGGACTAGAACACTCGGTTGTCAAGTTCGAGAATAGAGCATACCTAGATAAAGAAGGGACTATTTATGTAGTCACCACTCTTCCAGATAGACCAGACGAGTTTGGGAATGTGATCGTAGAAACCGACATGGGTGATATAGAGCAACGGAATTTAGAGAGAGAGCCGAGGGTAAATCAGTCTTGACCAGAATCATGACTCCATATTGGATTCCCCAGGATAATAAAAGCATAGATTTACTTTTAAACCGCAAAACCGATGAGGCTTTTTGGAGATATAAGCCTGCTCAGCCTCATGAAGTAGGTGCTCTCACAATCTATGAGTTCAAAGACCCTAATAGCCCAGGCAAAGTAACCTACCTAGACAATACATCAGAGAGGATCTTCGTGGTCACTGAGCATGCCAGACATGCCTACACATGGAAGGGTGAGTTTGTTTTTCCCCAACCTCGGTCCAATGTGTCCTACAGCCACCAAGGAGCTGGGACCTCCCAAGCTCATGGAGCTTAAAGGGACCATGTAGGTGCATTAGAGCAACACTACTCAAAACAACGAACCCTACAGACGCTCAAGAGACTAGGAGTGCATTGGGCAACCATGGAAGTTGATGTCCATAGAATGTGCAAAGAATGCCCAATCTGTCGCACTAACCCACCAGTGGAACATGCCACTCTTTATCGAGTGTCTTTAGTGTTGGATTGGAGTGAGCAATTAGTGGCCTTTCTGAGGACGAAACATTCCCTCAAGATATGACCTTGGCTAGACAAAGAAGTTTGGAACAAGAAGCCTTAGATTACACACTCATTGGTGATAATTTATACAAACGGGGTAAAGATGGTTACCTAAGACTGTGTGTCCATGAGAGCGAATACCTCAAGATATTAGAGACTGCTCACCAAGGTGTAGCAGGAGGACACTTTGGACCAGACCGGGTAATCAAAGCAATTTTATTTGCAGGTCTTTGGTGGCCAACTCTTCACATGGATGCACATACCTATGTGAAGAGGTTTGAGGTTTGTCAGCGAACCCAGTACCCTATATGAAAAGATGAGATGCCATTGAAACCTATGATGGGTGGACGGGCATTCTCTAAGTGGGGAATAGACTTTGTTGGACCTATTAACCCCCCAGCTAAGGGTTCACATGTTGAGTATATCATTGTGGCCACAGACTATCTAACCAAGTGGGTAGAAGTGAAAGCCACTACGAAGAATGATGCTCAAACAACAGCAAAGTTCTTATTTGAAAACGTGTTCACTAGGTACGGATTGCCAATAGAATTGGTGAGTGATAGAGGCACACACTTCTTGAATGAAGTTATAGAAAACCTTCTCCAAGAGCTCTTGGTGATACATAAGAAGTCTGCCCCCTATCATCCACAAGCTAATGGTCAGGCGGAGAGCACAAATAAGATCTTATGCAATGTGCTGACTAAATTGGTGAATAACAAACGCTCTGATTGGGACAAACAGCTACACCACGCTGTTTGGGCATACCGAGTTGCCTATAAAACGGTACTCCAAGCCACTCCCTTCCAGATGGTGTTCGGCCAGAATGCGGTGCTACCCTTGGACTTTTTAATACCTACATTGAAAGTAGCACATAGAAAAGAGGCTATGGACCAATGATTATCAATAGGATATCCACAAGTGGAGCAGTACAACTAGCCACTCTAGAAGGTGACGTACTACCAAGTTACATAAGTGGATGCAGAGTCAAGTTATATCGAGAACCCTTAACTGAAGAAATGCTCAATCGGCTCAATACTGCAAAGAAACGTAAGGAAGAGGAAAAGCGAATTCGAGAGGAAGCACAAGCAAAAGCTTTAGAATGCATCCGACAAATGAAACTAAGAAGACAAGGTAGAGATCAGTCCATGCCCGACACTCATGAAGCTCTAGGTTATCACATGGCCATGTGTGAGTCTTCAGGTAAACATTCCCATAAGATAGTTGATCGATGACCTTTCGTAACCCTAGAAGTAGGACAAGGAGAGAGTGCAAGGACCGTGAGAGCTTTAATTGATTTAGGAGCTACCACTAGTGCAGTTCGGCTCTCTTAGTGCCAAAAATTGCAATTGAAGGTCAAGCCTATTGAGGCATATCTCATAGGATTGGGAGGAGTTGAAACCCCTTGCATGGGAGAGGTGGAACTTCCCCTCTACCTTCAAGAGGTCCTCATGCCAGCAAAAGTGCTAGTGTGTGAAGACGAGGATCTTACTGAACCTCTTGTCTTGGGCCAAGACTGGATCTACAATCACGTAGTCAATCTCAACCTGAGAAGTGGACTTCTTCAGGCTTGGGTAGGCCAAAGCCGCCTTACGATTGAATTAGAAAATCAAGCACTCAAACCATTAGGAAAGGCACCAACTCTTGGTCCCTCCAGGAGCCCGCACGGAGATAACAATGATGTTCTTGTCCAAAGTTCTATGGCGTAGAGGATTGTCACTCTCGATGAAGGTACAGAAGTCAATGATGAGTTCCCATCTATTCCAAAGAAGATTCTAAAAGAGGAGGCTCTGCAACACACAACACTGAGGAGACAGAGGATCAAGAAGCATGAGCTCCAACCTGAGCAATACAAAGCACCTTGTGGCATGAAGCAGATCTGGATATGCAAGGGGGAAAAAACCACGGCTCTAGAGGTAGGTTCTCAAAAAAGCATCAAGCGAGCCACACCATCAATGACCAAAACGAAGGAGTTCCCTAGGCAACACCCTAGCTATACCATTTCTATTTGGGTTCCTAAGCGGTCAATGAAGGCTATCCCTAATGCTAGATGGATATGGGTGCCCAAGGCCTGCTTACAAGCCCAAATAACTTCACCTCCAGTCACTAGAGTAAACCAACACTCACAAACACTCTTGGCAAACAGCTCAGGGAACATACCTACACCTCACAATGTTACACCTTTGGTCAAACCTAGAAATGTCTGGAAATGGGTACCCAAAAGGTCCCAAATCAAGCACAATCTAGCTCATAAATCTTTACCTGGCATCAACTCTAAGAACTATGCATCCTCAATCAAAGTTTGGAGACTTAAAACCTGTATCAAGCCCCCTGACCAAAATTGTGAATCCATCCACTCTGATGTAGGTTCATTCTGAGTACATTGCATATCCCAAGTAAGCATCTAGGAGGACATTAACCACCACTCACATCTATCACTAACACTTCACCTCTGACCACTAACCATCTGGGTTGTCATGTTAGTATTGTGGAGGGAACACCATTACATCTTGTTTCCTATGCAACATTGACGTGCCCTTCTTCTTCTAGTAGATAAGCATCAGAAACAGCATGACAGTAGCAGCAGGAACAAGCTCCCAGGCAGGCACTAGTACTCAAAGCAATTGGGATACCATGCCCGTGGAGGCTCCTCTATCAGCAAGGCCTGAAGAGCTTTTGAATGTGAGAAGAATTCCTATCTCGGATCCACCAAGTGGCCTAACAGAAAGAGTAAAGGGGCATTCTCATTGGTTCAATGAGATGCCAGGAGATTTGGGAGATGCTGATCATATTTGGGAATCCAAGCTGGAATTTGGACGAGTTTGGTGGACCTTTCAGTTCTTCTCACGAGAATTTGAAGCATTACAGAATGTAGCTCCTCTTCAAGATATCTGGCAAAAAGCGGGATTGCAAGATTATTTTAGTGCAGTGTTGCCTAAACCTGATTTCCTTAAGTGCTATTACTTGATTGCAACTCTCAAGGCTACAGGAGATAAAGATCATTCAGGCACATTCCTGGTGCCCTCTCTATCAAACCAAGAGGAAATGAAGAAGTTTGAGTTGAATATCACTGTAATCAGGGAGGCTCTTCAGATGTATGGCACCCATGTACCCTCCGATCAAGATCCCTTGATACCGGAGTTTATGAAGAACAATAAACTCAAGAAGTTGAAAGAAATGTGTGCTCTCACCCCCAATATCACCATACCACTATGGATGTGCCTTCAACACTTCGCATTTCCGGCACAAGACCGGTTCACCCAGCCTCATAAGAAGATCTGGTATGGGTTATACCTAGCAGAGACCGGAAGCTTACCTATTAAAATGCCAGTGTGGATACTTGACCAGTTATATGAAGCAGGCAAGCGAGGAGTGCGGAAGCCCACTTTGAATGGCTGCTGTGCCATTAAAAGAATCATCTATAGATGCCTTGCCTATGATGTGCCGATCGCACGGGCCCTCAAGTACTCACAGTTGGAATTCTTCCAGGGGCGGAAATCAGGGGTTCAACCCACTAAAAGAATGTGTGGATCACTTTCACAGGTACTAATTCCTTGCAAGGTCACCATAGAAGCCTCCAGTAGAGAAGAAGAGCAAGTAGCCCCTTTTACGATTCATCTCCAAGGACCACAATCAGGGGGCATGGTACAACCCACTCCATCAGCCCCTCCAGTACCCACGGACGTTGAGTTTGCCTCCATGGCTACTTTGGTAGAGGATCCATCTTTTGACTTTGAAAGCTTCCTGCAGATAGCCCAATTATCTGAGAGTGAGTTTTTCTCTGAGACCGATGGCCCTCAATCTTCATCCCAGAGAGCATGACCACATGGTGAAGCACGAAGAGTACATTGGCAAGATGAGGCATAACACACTTAGGCGGGAAGCACACATGAACAAGAGGAGATGCAAAGGAATGAACCAGAGGAGAGTGAGGAGGAAGCCCCTGCCTACACGGCACAACTCAAACGGCTCTACAAGACGATCAAGCAGGTACAAAAAGGACATAAGCTATCAGAAGAGGCAAATAGAGCACTGGTGAACCAGATGCTGCAAGCGGAGAATGTCGACCCGCATTTTGTAGAATCATTGAATCTTTTGGCAGATACCTGTGGAATAGTGGAAGCCATGAGGACCATGGTATATCGTAATACCCCTCAATATGACCAACGAAGGATCGATACGCGACCGCGAAGGGGAAAGATGATCCAAATGGAAGTCTCTACCCCACTTCCTACCACCACTCAAGAAGATGTTCACATGGCCAGCCCAACTAACAGTGAGGAACCAGATGTAAATATAGAGATACCATCTCCACCATCACCTCCCATCCAGCCCTCCGAAACCCTCACCACCAGTATTCCTGAACAATCAGTATTAGCCCTTAGTGAAACTACACCACACACTACCATTTCTCCATCCTTCCCTTTCCCTCCATCCACTAGTTCCAGCCAATTTTCTGAACCCCATATAGTTCACCCCGCCACCGATCAAACTATAATAGGTCACCCTTCATATCTCCCAGCCCTCGGACAGCCACTTGCCACTACCCAAACCTTAACACACCCATTTCCATTCACCAATACTATTCCTCTTTCCCAACCCCAAACCATTGAGCCCCTCTTGACCTTCTCAGAACCAACACACATCACCCCACCTCCATTCTTGACAAACCTTGTAAATATACTTCAACAAATTGAGAACTATAATAAAAAGTCCCTTTCCCAACCCACCTCCCCCACATTCACTACCACCACTAACACACCACCTACCATTCCCGTATTCACGATTCACACATCACACACCATCACGTCCGATCCTATGGACATTTCACCTTCCACAGGACCACTCACCACCACTTTTGTTTCAACATCACCACTTGTAACTTCACGCATGCCACGAGCACACACCCACTGTCAGCACAACATCCACTTTTCCCTTTCCCATTTCCCGACCCCTTGCATCTTTCACCTCCACCTCTGCATCCACCTCATTCAGTCATGCATTGGACACCATGTTCGAAGCCGCTGCCCAGCTTAAGGAAGAATACCGATTATTGGAAGAAAACAATAAGGAGCTGTGTACTCTATCATCCCACCTCCAGGCACGCGTCAATGCCTTGGAATTGGGTAATGCAGCATTACAACAAGAAGTTACCACCCTCCAACAATCAAATGCAAAGCTTGAAACCAAGTATACAGAGACGGGTAAGGCAATGGAAGAACAACTCAGAGATCAGCTAGTCCGCAGTGCTAGACTACAAAGGAACATGGCCTTGCTTCGCCACCACTTGGCAGCTGCACAAGAAGAGAGCAGAAGATTACAACAACAGAATTAAGAGAATTTAGAAGCAGCCATTGAGAACACCCCAGGGGCACCTATCAATCCTGCCAAATTTCTAGCTATCCCCTCAGAAAGTATCCAACAAATATTGGAAAACTATGTAGATCTTTTAGAAGCACATGATCTCTTGGTCGACCAAGTGAAGGAGCTACAGAGGCAACCGATGCCCGCCCCATATATGGCAGAACCAAAGGAGATGGTCAATACTGCTACTTCCCTAGCGCCTGAATCTTCGACAGCCAACGAGGTACTTGAGCTATGCCAGCAAGTTGCAGAATTAAAGATCAAGTTGCTACAGTATGAACGACCCCCCTCTCCACCTGATCAACCAATAGAAGAAGAAGCAGTAATCATTCCAGTGGAGGAAACATTTGAAGACAACTATGAGCCTCAACCCCTTCCCGGAGGCAGAATTACGGAGGAAGGACAAGACACATATGAGGAACCCCCTTCAGCATGGATGAAATAGGTAGAAGAAATGGGGCCAACTCATGAAGAGCGGATATCCACGCAGATGCTGGCCATGAAGACCATTGAAGACACCATACTTCAATCAAAATATTTCAGGCACCTCGCCCCTAGAAGACTGATAACCAGCTCAGAGTTACAGTATAAACCCTACTTTCTACTATTGGCTGATTACAACGTTGAGATCAAACGAGTCACCAACAAGTACCCTACTTTCGCCACACAGTTCGAACCAGACGATATTCCAGAGGCAGCCAAAAAAGGGGCCATATTCCAACCCACATGGAGGCAAAAATTACTTGAGACCTATTCGGAAATGCTAAGAACATGGGATCACGCTCCCATGCATTTGAAATATAACCCTTGCTTTGGGCCAGTGCAGAGAAGAAGATCATGGAAAGCATTTGCTATAAAGGTTCAGAACAACACAAATTGCAAACAATGGCTGAATTACCCCTCTATCGCACCCCCAATAGGCACGCCAATAGTAGCATACATGATGGCTACCATCAGACATTGGATGCCACGCCTCCACCCCATGCCTGACGTCGCTGTGCAGATGATGCTCAAGATAATGGACATGATGCAAGTAGTGTTAAAGACTTTCCGAAATGTACATAATATTCAGCCGCCAATTTCGGGCTTCATCAACGGTAACTATGACTTACTTTATGATATGAGCACGACCCCGAGTATCCGAGTGGCTTATGCATGGCATGCACGAATAAGATATCTCTCTGCTTGCTACAAGCAAACGTTTGATGACATGTTCACCACGGGGTTCTGGGAAGCACACTCTGAAGTGTTCGCGCCACACCCAACTCATCTGCTACAATTATTCGCTTGCGAACAAACAATGCATTCAGAACTCTACACCACACCACAACCTGACATACCTGGCGCAGTTAATTGGGATGCCTTGCAGAGAGATTTGGTCAGGGGACTACGCATCAAAGAACAAGAATTGGCAACCGACCTACTGCAGCAGTACATTGATCAAACCGTGGAGCAGAGGTCTGTCAGAGATGACAGACGCTAGGGGGGGAGAGTGTTGGCATCATATGGGAAGAAGCCAAGTAGGGGCATGCATGCGGATCTAGCACTAAGGCAACCTGTTAAAATTTTTCCAAACCTTACATCATTTTAAAGGTGATTCTCATCACTAGAAACCCTTGTAAATACCGTTTCATCTTTTTGTAGCTCCATTTTGTACAAGCCAAGGAGTGCTCGAGCTTGGGGAGCCTTAGAAGTAGTTGCCTGCCAATTATCATATTTTTTAGATCTCGTTTGAGCCCTCAAATAAGCCCTGGAACCTAATTTTTAACTAGGCTGGACACTAGGTCTGGACAGGGCCAAAGCTAGTCAAAAACTATAAATAGAGCTAGAGAGCTCATTTTTGGGGCTAGCTTCTTATAGTTTTGAGCTTGTATGAGAACTTGTTGGTAATAGAAGTAATTCCACTGTCTTACTCTCTTTGTTCTTTGCTGTGTGTGCGCGTGTGTGTATGTGTGTGCATGTTGGTGTGCTTCTCACTCACGCATTTGTGCCTTCACTTGCTCGAAGTCTTCATACCATCCTCATGTCTTCTCGGATTGACATTAAAGGAGGTGCTACTCATCACTGAGCTACAGCTCGTGACGAAGATATCAGGTAATTAAATCAATTGGTACAGGATAAGGAGGATGCTCGGATTGCTCTTGGCAATCTTTTAGAAGAAATGTGTGCCGAGCTTGATGAGATCGTGCAGAGAGGACAAGAAACGGCTACTTTGGCTAAGCAGACTACTGCAGAATTACAGGCTGCATCTGCCAATCTTTTTCAGGCAAATTCTGCCCTAAAAGCACAGACGAGTCTGACAATTCAACTTAAGAAGGAATTAGCAAGAATTATGAAAGAAAGAGATGCTTATTATCAAACAATTCAATATCAAGCTCAGGAGCTAGAACGTAGAGAAAAGCAGCTAGGCTTTCAAGCAGAGAGACTATCCAGAATTGATGGTCAAATTGCTGATATAAGATTGAGTCGAGATGCAGCCCTTGCCAATGATTTTTATTTGCAAGAAGCCTTTTTGCAGTCGTAGACCGATGCTTTGATAAGTCAGGTTATTGCGGCGAGTTCAGTACGCACTGAGGCACAGTTGGTGGAGCCAGAAACATTAAAGCTGATGCTGGATTCATTAAAACAGAAAATCACTAGAACCTTTAAATTAGCCCGAACTATGTATATACAAGGCATTGTAGATGAGCCTTAAGTTTAGTTTCTTTGCGGGTTCGAGTCCATCGTGCGTGCCAGTGTTAGGCTACCGGATTGGCACAATGTAATTTTATATTTTTATATATCGCACGCATCGAAAGGGCGTAGCGAAGTGATGTAACCCTTTTACTCATTAATGAAGAGACATTACGGTGTTCTCCGGTGCGAGAGGAGACGGGATCGTCAGGCTGTCTGTCTGGGCGACTTGCGACCTTGCGGAGACATCATGGTGCAGAGTTTGTAGATATATGAAGTACTGTTAAGTCTGTTCTTATTGAATTGTTGTAAGTTACTATTACAGAGTAATACTGTCGTAACATTAATAAGTCTGTTCAATTATGTGATTGAACAACTGCACGATATCTACTGTGTGAGGATATCGTAAACGGAGGATTACAATTGTGTAACAGAAGTTAATGTCTGGGCATATAATCATTGTTTGGGTAATTAGTTAATTGGGAAAATAGATAAAGGGCCTCTGCATTGTCAGACCCCTACCATCCCCAAGAACCCGAAAAGAGATTAAAGGTGACTAGACGGAAGTCCCTTTTAACAGAACCACACACTGAGTATGATGTTTAACAAGTGATGACATTATCCCGATTTTCAGGGGCTGCTACAGTAATGAGACCAGTGCGAAGAAAAATGAGTATAACTCAAGATTTAAGCATCCAATGATTATGAAAATTTGTATCTCATACTAGACAGTATGTTGAATCCAATAAGCTTTAAATCATTGAATTTGGGTAAGTACACACTGAGAAACAACTCTGACAAGATGAGTACAAAATTCGGGTACCTTATAGAGAAGTGAAAATGAATAGACAGGGTTGACTTCAACTGAACATAACTGAAGATTGTAACACCCAAATGAAATGAAAATTGGTGAACATATAGTAAAACGTATAGAGCTAACTCTACCAATAAATCACTGAAAATGATGCACCAAGCTCAGAGAAACCATCTCTGCAATCCGATTGAGAAAACTGAGAGATATGGTAGTGAGTACTACACTTCACAAGAACATGGAAATATGAACTCAAATGATCATGAAAATGAAAGTATATTGATTTTACAACACAATGGACTTACTGATACATATGTGTGCCTTGAAAACACACCTTGATATGGCATAAAGCTCAGCTCTTTGAGGTCTTCTTTGAGGTCTCTCTCACCATGACTAAAGCTGCCATCTATTTATAGTTGAGCTTGGGATGCTAACTTCCCTTAATCACTCTCCAATGAATTAGTATCTACCACAAATCACGAATTCATGGCTCCTCTTTCCCTTTTTGATCAAGTGGACTCAACCACTTAAGATTCTTTCACTTTTACATTAAGTAAAGTCTTCAAAAGTTACAAGAGGTAGTTCACAAGTGAACTTTACATTGTCTTCATTTTAAGGCTTCTTCTTTGAATTTGTGGGACTCAAGCCAATACTTAGGCTTTTCATAGACTTGCTCCAACAATGCTCAACCTCATTACTATAGGCTTCCACAGAACTACCCTTATCAAGCTCAACAGAGACCACAACCCATTTTAGCTCAGCAGCCACCACCGCCAACTAATGTAATCTCATTCAAGTATGCTACTGCAAAAGAGAACCTCAATAGAGCATTAGTGCCTTCTTGAACCCTGATTGTAGAAGATGGTCCTAATTCTAATAGTTTTGACTCCATCTATGTAGATAGCCCACTCGCATATTACACAGAATCTCCAGAACATATGGAAACATATCAATACGATAGTCCACCATTGGAACCCAGTTGGGAGCCCAGCTATACCAATGTCATGCATACGAACCCTAACCCATGGCCCCAGTTAAGATAGCCGAGACCACAAGGCCCTAAAGGACCATGTTTTAGGTGCCAAGGAGATCATTTCATAAAGGATTTCCCATATCCTCCGATAGAAGGACAGTCAAAATACTATAACATATAAGGTTTTTGTGTTGAATGTGGTAAAGAGCATGTCATTAGAGATTTCCCTAAGAACCTTGTGAATGCCTCAAAAG
Source organism: Ceratopteris richardii (assembly GCA_020310875.1). Lineage (NCBI taxonomy): Eukaryota > Viridiplantae > Streptophyta > Polypodiopsida > Polypodiales > Pteridaceae > Ceratopteris > Ceratopteris richardii. The sequence continues at coordinate 126,443,478 of CM035439.1, read as the reverse complement.
TGAAACCCATTAATGTGATAGGTATTGTGCATAACTCATATGGATCCAACCTGACATACGTGCCTATCCAAGCTATAGCAAGAGCCCAAGCGTTGTCACAGAATCAAAAGCTTAATCCTAAAAAGACAAGTGAGACTAGTGAAGTTGGAGAAACAAGCAATAGAGACACAAAATCTTGGAAGGATTCACAAGAGAGAATCAAAAGGAAGTAGAGTAAAAATATAAATGAGTTGGAAGGAAGTCTAAAGGAATCTAGAGCCAAAATCCTAGAATTGACTTCACAAGAATCTAATCGGGAGAACCTAGCTCAAGGATCAGGATCAGTTCTAGCTGAACCCACACCTGAAAACCTAGACATGATGTTTCAAGCATACCAAGCGAGAATAAAAGAAGGATCTCAGGTAGCTGAATTGAGTAAGAATTATCCAAGAGCAGACTTAGAAATTGAGAGAACTAAAGTTTGCATGAAGATGGTAGAATTACCGCAAGCTATGTTCAAAGCCTCTCGTTATAATAATTGGAACAACATGGCAAAATCGGAATTACACTTTCAAGGACTACAGGAGAGGTTAGAATACTTGATTACTAGCAACGAGAAGAGGAATCTACAAAAGAACCCTAATGTTCCTGAGACAGGAAGGTAACACACCACCCCTATCTCAAGTGCCAAATATCGAAGCCGAAGACAACCTGACTTCAAGTGGAGACAAGGGCAAGAAACCCATCCTCCTATTCAAGAGATAGACATCTTGCAGGAACAATTCCCCCAAGACATACCCTCTATCTATGATGATGTAGAGGACAAGCAAATGAGTGAACAAACATATTTTGAATCTAATTCTTTGTAAGAATTACCTCAGTTCATAGGACCTTGGGAAGCCAAGTCTATCAGCATGAGAGCACCCACTATAATGTTGGTGTATAAAACACCACAAGAACTAAACTAATGTGGTATTAGAAGACCTCCATAACCATCATTATCTTAGCAATACTCTTAATGTGAGTCTTCATCTCTGAACTTAGTGAAAATCAAAATTTCACTTCACAGAAATCTGCGCCTTTTCTTCAAATCTTCAATCTGACCTATATTAACTTTATCTTTGCAAATTCCTCTGATCATTTACTAAGAGAAGTTCTTGCTAATGTTAAGTAACACATAACAAGCAAAACTTTCAAGTACTAACTTCAAAATCTTCTGAATTTGCTCCAAACTTTACACTATGTCTGAAAACTGAAAACCGACTTCATCGATTTGACATACCTTCACTGTTAAGCTGATTTCTTTGAGTATGCGTCCCGTTTCTTAAAGATATTTTGACCAAATGTAGTTGAAGATTGTAGCTTTAAAATGAGCTATCACTTACTGAAAACTTTACAGTATACTTCGAGATCTAACCTTAAGAAATTCAGGTAAATGTGCGCCAGAAAAGTCGTAACTGTCAACTAACTTACACAGTCATGTGAAATCACTTAGAACTCAATGTACAAGAGGAATTAGACATAATCCTTCTACACAAACATATGTTGTATATCAGAGAGGATGTGTACAAATTGGCTTAGCCTAATTTTGCTCATAGCCATGGAAAACTCTCTCACACTCAGAAGTTTTTCCTGAACATCTCTCTCAGAAAACACATGACTTTTCTCTACTCACTCAAATTACAAAATTGAGTTCTCTCATCATGTTTTTTATCTCAAATTAACTTATATACCTATGGTTTACATACTCCTAGACTCGAACTCGTAAGTTCTGAAGATCTCTGAAAAAACTAGACTCTAATTTGCACTAATTTACAATAGTGAAATTGTCCCTTCACTTAGGCTTAATTTTCTGTATACTTTTTCTTCACTTCACCTTTCCTTCTTCCTTTCTTCATATGTCTTCATATATCCATGCCTAATTAGTGAGTGAAGCCCCAACAGCTCCCCCTCAATCACTAATTAGCATACTTTGACTTCTTCATATAATCTTCTTCTCTTTTATTCCTGCCATCTCCTTGAACCTACTTGTCTTCACTCCATCCAAGCTCTTTGTCATAATATCTGCAATCTGATCTTTTGTAGAAGTGTACACCACTTCAATCTCCTTCTCCATTATCTTTTCTTTGAGAAAATGGTACTGTATTTCTATGTGCTTTGTCCTTGCATGAAATACAGGATTTGCTGCAAGATATAATGAGCTCATATTATCTCCATGAATGATAGGTATACACTTTTGAATAATGTCTGCATCCATATTACTTCTTTTGCTGCTTCCACAAGTCCTTTGTACTCATCTTCTGTTGATGATAAAGCCAATGTATGTTGTTTCTTTGAACACCAACTCACAAGTTTATCTCCAATGTATATCATATACCCATGAGTAGATCTTCTATCATCCTGACTTCCTGCCCAATCTGAATCACTATAGGCTCTCAATCTTATATTTGATGTAAAAGGATAATACAATCCTTCTTTCAAAGTCCCTTTGATATATCTAAGAACTCTTTGACCTGCAATCCAATGTGGATCCTTTGGACAATGCATGAACTGAGAAAGAACACCCACTACATAACTAAGATCAGGCCTTGTTAGTGTAGCATAAATTAAACTTCCCACTAAAGATTGATACTTCCTCATGTCTTTGAACTCTGCACCATCATATCTACTGAGTTTATGATTGACCTCTAGTGGTGTTGATGCCTCTCTGCAATTCTCCATGTTAAACTTCTTTAGAAGATTCAAAAGATACCTTTCTTGTGATACATATATGCCATGTTCTGCATAAGTGATTTCCATTCCAAGAAAATATGACAATTTTCCTAGATCACTTATCTTAAATTCTCTCTCAAGTAACTTCTTCACCTCCTTGATTCCTTCATTTGAGGTACATGTAATTATAATATCATCTACATAAATACAAATGTAGATCATACCTTCATCTGTTCTTTTGATAAGTAAACTTGCATCTACCTTTGAACTTTGATATCCAAGATCATTAAGATACTTTAAAAGTCTATAATTCCAAGCTCTTGGAGCTTGCTTCAAACCATAAAGTGCTCTTCTTAGCCTGCAAACATAATTTGGAAACTTGTGATCTGCAAACCCTTGAGGTTGCTCCATGTAAACCTCATCTGATATATATCCATTCAAAAATGCATTCTTAATATCCAATTGACTCAATGTCCATCCTTTTGATGCTGCAATGGCAATGATTGTCCTTATGGTTGACATCTTTGCCACAGGACTGAATGTCTCATCATAATCTATGCCAAAAGTTTGAGCATAGCCTTTAACCACCAATCTAGCTTTGTATCTGGCTATTCTTCCATCTGCATGCTTCTTAATTTTGTAAACCCATTTATTTCCAATCACTTTCTTACCATTAGGCTTTGGAACAAGTTCCCAAGTTTTGTTTTCTTCAAGTGCATCAAACTCTTCCTTCATTGCTTCTTCCCATTGTCTCTTACCCTTTGCTTCATCATAGCTTTGAGGTTCTTCATCTTCCTTAACCATGTAAGCATAATTTTTCTGAGTCAAGTAAGAAGTATCATAGGAATACCTTGTAGGTTGCTTCCTCATTCTGGTTGATCTTCTTGGTTCACACTCTTCATGTATATCTGGATATACTTCTTCATCAAATATTGGTCCATCTTCATTTCTTCTATATGATCCAACTCTTGATGTGCTTGCTTGCATATGTTCTTCATCTCCATCTATCTGCATATGTGACTTACCTCTTGCACTCCTTCTTATCTCTTCTTCAAATGTTTCAAGGTCACAATCTTTATCTGCATACAAACTCTTCTGTTCATCAAAGGTCACATCTCTGGAAACAATAAAATGTTTAGTTAAAGGACTCCATAGCCTATAACCCATTTGCTTTTCATCATACCCAATAAACACATATTTTTCTGCCTTTGGTTCAAGCTTATGTCTAAGTTGTGATGGCACATAAGCATAGGCAATTGACCCAAACACTTTACAATGGTCAAGTGTTGGACCAAGCTTCATAAGGGGTCATACCATTCAAAGCTCCACATGGTAGTCTATTCACAAGATATGTAGCTGTATTTACAGCCTCAGCCCAAAGATAATTAGGGAAATTCTTTTCTTTTAACATTGCTCTTGCAAATTCAACCAATGTTCTATTTCTCCTTTTTGCCACCCCATTATGTTGAGGTGTATACCTGCAAGTTATCTCTCTCTTGATACCTGCATTCCAAAGATAGTCATTAAACTCTTGGGAGAAGTATTCTCCCCCTCCATCTGACCTTAACCTCTTGAGTTTTTGACCTGTAACTCTTTCTGCATAAGCATGAAAATGTTTGAAGGCTCCAAATACTTCTGATCTTTCTTTTAGAACATAAAGAGTTATCCACCTTGTAGCATCATCAATAAACAAAACATAATACCTAGATCCATTTATTGATCCTTCTTTTGTTGGTCCCCATACATCTGTATGTATGAGTTCAAGCAAACCATCATGCTTGAAACCTTTCTTCTGAAATGGTAATCTGTGTGCTTTTCCCATCTGGCAAGCTTCACACTTGTATATCATATGTTGACTTTTCACATTTGGTAGCCCCATTACAGATTGGTTCTCCACCATAGTTTTGATTCCTCTTTCATTGAAGTGTCCCAATCTCTTATGCCAAAGATCTAACTCTGTAATTACTTCATCACCATGTGTGATTAGGGCTTGACCAACATTTCCTTGCACTTTGAGAGTAAAAATTCTACCTTCCTTCTTACCACAAACAATAGGATTGTATGCATCCTCTGGATCTTCAACAAACACCCCTTCATTTGTAAATCTGACTTGAAAACCTTTTTCCACTATTTGTCCAACACTAATCAGATTCTTTGGTATTGTTGGAACATACAAAACATTTGTTAACAAATCAGCTCCACTCCTGCATTTCACTTTTCCAATTGAATGCACATTATGTTTTGTATTATCACCTGTTTGTACTGTATGACTTGAATTGCCTTCTTCCAATTCTGACAATAATTCTATATTACCTGACAAATGATTTGAACAACCAGAGTCAATATAAAATACCTTGAGATCCTCCTTCTCTGATGGACTTATTGAATTCATCATCAATGTTGTATGAATGTCATTCTGTGTATCATTTGCATAATTGTAATATGTGGTATTGTAAGACTGATTCTGATTCCAATTTCTTCCACCACCTCTACCATAACTTCCTCTTGAATTTTGTCTCCCTCTTTGAAATTGATTCTGAAATCTTCCACCTCTTCCTCTGCCATTGTTGTTTTGATTTTGGCTTGATCCTTGTTGATTATGCCAACAATCATATGCTAGATGATTGCTCAATCCACAAATCCAACATGTCTTCTTGTTATTGTTCTGATTACCTCTACCTCTTCCATTTCCTCGACCTTTACCTCTGCCAATACCTCTTCCTCTTGCATAATTTGCTTGAGTTGTTGACTCTTCTTCATCCTTTGCTTTACCTTTATCTCCTTTCTTCTTGTTCTTCATGTACATTGCAGAACTTTGTCCTTTGTCTCCATCTGACTTCAAGTCTTGCTCAAATGTGAGCATCAATCCAAGTAATTGATTCAATTCTGGCACATAATGATTTAATGAGAGTTCTGTTGAAAGTACAAAAGGCTTCCATCTTTCATCACCTCTTAACCCTGCAAGTAATTGTGCTATCAACCTATGATCTTCAATATCCTCATCAATAGATCCAAGGCTATCTGCCAAGTCCTTCATCTTAGTGACATAATCACTAATGCTCTGATTTTGCTTTTTCTTGAATGTGGTGAACTCTGACCATAAGCTAGCCTTCCTAGCTTTAGTAGTGTTTTGGAAGTGATCCTCCAAAGCATTCCAAATGTCTTCAGTTGTTTCTAAACCTCTGATATGTGGTAACAAATGATCTGTAATAGTGTTATATATATAAGCTCTTGCACTTGCATCTCTCTTCTGCCATAGCTTCAAAGCTTCTAGCTCTTCCTTTCTTGGATGACTCTCATCTTCAAATTTAGGCTTTTCTTCTTCACCTGTCACATATACCATTAGGTCCTTACTCATAAGTAAGGCTTCCATCCTCATCACCCAAGCAGGATAATTATCCCTGTCCAATTTATCAATGGACACATGATCTGCCATAGTATTCTTGATTCTGCTTCAACCTGTAAGTATAGAGTTAAAGAATGATACCTTTTGTAGACCTTTACCTTTGGAAGTAACTTCGAAATAATCTTCTGATGACTTTTGTTTGTTGAACACCTCAACTTCCACCTTCTTTGATAAAGAACTCTTCAATTCTTCTTGTGTCTGTTCTCCCTTTACTCTCGAGGACCTTATCTGCTCTGATACCACTTGTTGGTGTATAAAACACCACAAGAACTAAACTAATGTGGTATTTGAAGACCTCCGTAACCATCATTAGCTTAGCAATACTCTTAATGTGAGTCTTCATCTCTGAACTTAGTGAAAATCAAAATTTCACTTCACAGAAATCTGCGCCTTTTCTTCAAATCTTCAATCTGACCTGTATTAACTTGATCTTTGCAAATTCCTCTAATCATTTACTAAGAGAAGTTCTTGCTAATGTTAAGTAACACATAACAAGCAAAACTTTCAAGTACTAACTTCAAAATCTTCTGAATTTGCTCCAAACTTTACACTATGTCTGAAAACTGAAAACCGACTTCATCGATTTGACATACCTTCACTGTTAAGCTGATTTCTCTGAGTATGCGTCCCGTTTCTTAAAGATCTTTTGACCAAATGTAGTTGAAGATTGTAGCTTTAAAATGAGCTATCACTTACTGAAAACTTTACAGTATACTTCAAGATCTGACCTTAAGAAGTTCAGGTAAATGTGCGCCAGAAAAGTCGTAACTGTCAACTAACTTACACAGTCATGTGAAATCACTTAGAACTCAATGTACAAGAGGAATTAGACATAATCCTTCTACACAAACATATGTTGTATATCAGAGAGTATGTGTACAAATTGGCTTAGCCTAATTTTGCTCATAGCCATGGAAAACTCTCTCACACTCAGAAGTTTTTCCTGAACATCTCTCTCAGAAAAGACATGACTTTTCTCTACTCACTCAAATTACAAAATTGAGTTCTCTCATCATGTTTTTTATCTCAAATTAACTTATATACCTATGGTTTACATACTCCTAGACTCGAACTCGTAAGTTCTGAAGATCTCTGAAAAAACTAGACTCTAATTTGCACTAATTTACAATAGTGAAATTGTCCCTTCACTTAGGCTTAATTTTCTGTATACTTTTTCTTCACTTCACCTTTCCTTCTTCCTTTCTTCATATGTCTTCATATATCCATGCCTAATTAGTGAGTGAAGCCTCAACATATAATAGTAAGGAATGAAGAATCAATAATCCCTAGAAACACGAAAATGATAAAGAACACCAAAGTACAGTGTCATCTCACTCTAGAAGAATTGTTGAAGATTAAACTGGAATTGTGGAAGCACATACCAAACCAATTCCCTAAGATCGCTATTGCTCCCTCCCAGATAGGATCACACAAGAAGGTACCAGAGATATCGGTGGAAAGAATTGGAGATGTGATCGAGGGATAGGAAGGCAATACTTATCTTCCAATAACCCACAAGGGCTACACCACCAAAGCCATCCTAGATTTAGGAGGCGGAGTGTAAGGAATTGAACTCACAACCTCTTGGTTAGGAATGTGATGGGCTACCACTTGCCCCAAAAGCCATGGTTGAGGATTACTTTTTAATCCTCCCTCTTAGGGTGTAGTTCAACCATCTCCTATCTGTCAAGGTTGTGGTTCAATCATCTCCAACCTATCACTTTATTACATTCTTCCCCCCTTGGTGAATCATTGACCTCAATGATCTAGTCTTGTATCCCTCTAGCCTCTATGACCAGCCCGTTGAACTCCCTAGGTGCCCTTGAGTTGATGTCCTCAACCTCACACAGTTTCTTGGAACTTTTTTGCAACCTTGGTCTCTTGAACCCTTGCTCTCAACCTTGGTGTCTTGAACCTTCTTGTTCACAACCTTGGTGTCTTGAGCCCTTATTCTCAACCTTAGTCTTGAACCTTGTTCTCACCCATGTTTAGTATCTTGAACAGTCAATCAAGTGCTACCCATGGTTTCCCAAGGGCTTCACAACTCTAGGCTAGCTCATTAGATTCGGAAAGTTCATTCCGAGAGCTTTCCAACAGTATCTTACACGCCTCAATCCGACCTATGGATTGAGAGATACACCTCAATCTTTGTTACGCTAACTTGTGAAAGCGACGTGAGCTACTTTGTACCCTAATATAGAGGATGCCCAAGTGCCTTTTTTAGAGACCATTAGGTCAATCCACCTTTCCCAAGCCTACTTCCTAGGCTCTGATACCAATGTAAGGAATTGAACTCACAACCTCTTGGTTAGGAATGTGATGGGCTAACCAATTGCCCCAAAAGCCATGGTTGAGGATTACTTCCTAATCCTCCCTCTTAGGGTATAGTTCAACCATCTCCTATCTATCAAGGTTGTGGTTCAATCATCTCCAACCTATCACTTTATTACACAGAGTAGCCATTGCTACCACTGCTTTATGGAAACGTTGGGATAATCCAGTGCTAAGATCTACCAGGGTGAAGCTACAAATGGCCGACCGACATATAGAGAAGCCATTAGGCCTACTAGAAGGCATATCTCTTGCCACTTGTGGTGTGGAGTTTGAACATACTTTTGCCATTTGTGATTTTGGCAAAAATCATGCCTACAAGATGATTTTAGGACGACCATTCATGCATCAATTGCAAATCGTACAAGATTGAGGAACTAATTATTTGTACTTGCAACATCTAGGAGTGACTACCAAAGTCAATCTCAAAGATTATTCCCATCGTGATGTACCCCCAATACAATGGAATACCATCCATAAGATAGAGGAAGAAACAGAGTCGGTACACTCATTAGAATCGGACCCCTCATGGTTGCATGAGGATACTCACTTGGATGTGTAAGGTATCAAAACAAGAGCAAGAATGGTTAGAAGCTAGGATGTTGACGTTGTGGCATCACAACTCATAATTGTCAATCCAAGAAGCATCTCATGAGACCCAAATGTTGTGTAGAAGCATTCAGCAGATGCAATGATGCTTTGTTAGCACAAGATTAATGACTAAACTACACGTGAGATAAAAAGAAAGCATCGTTAACGATACATACACTTAATTACACACATAATCACATCACTAATCAATGAACTAACATGTCACAAGCATAAGGCAAGAAAGGAACAAATACGCAAGCACATCATAACAACAACATGAGCTCTCAAAGCATTCTACAAACTAGCATAATCTCATTACTTCTGAGAATGCCCCCCAAAATGAGAGGTAGTGACCTCTTTATATACAAAATGGGCAAAAATGCATGCTTTGTGGGATTTCTAAATGGAAAGGAGAATGAATCTCATTTATTCTCTAGTGTGTCACTCACACACACCTATACAAGAGTGCTTATTAAGCTGAATAAAAAGGTAGAAAAAAGGTACAAGTGATGATGAAAAAGAATGGATCCAAGGATTATATGTTGTCTCGTCAACACTCCCCCCTCCTTGACTTTGTCGTTCTCGACAAAGCTTTTGCAAGTATGGAGCTTTTTGTAGAAGAGTGTGTAGAAGTTCCTTAAGATTGCATGATCCTTGTTTCCTTGGAGTGCTTTGGTTTGTTGCTTTTCTTCATCTTGTTTTTGCATGTTTGTTTGGATTCAAGTGCCTTTTAACTTGATTCTTTTGCCTCATGGGAAGAATATGCTAGAATGTTTTGTATTTCTTTTTTTTTTTCTTTCTTCTCTTATTTTTGGATGGATGGATGATGTATGACAAAATGTAGATGATAGATACAAATAGATGAAATTAATTAATCTCTTCTTAGTCCATGTGCATGAGTGCCAACTAAGGGTGCATGGGTGAAAAATGAAAATGTGTCCATGCACGGTCTTATGATGAGATCCTATCTCATGCATACTCTAAGAATGCATAGAAAAAACAATGGTGCAAAAATGGAATGGATCTTGAGAAAAGTACTCAAGGGTGAGGCGATGATGAGGCTTTCTCCAAATGTCCAACTCCAAGAGCCTTCCGTTTTCATCAACCATTGCCATAGATGACACCTTTGTCCACCAACCTGGAAAAAAGAAAAATGAAAAGCAAATTTTTGTAATGTATGTACACGTGCCCTCTTTGTGCCCGGTTTAAACTTAGTGTGCCTAATGCTTGGCCTTTGGATGAGGCCCTATTCACGTGCGTACTTGGTGTGCATCTTGAAAATATGTTGTGCATCGGGCAAGGTTGGGTTTGACACCCATAGATGCCGCACGAAGAGGTTTTAGGCCGCCAATATGTCGTTGCTTTGCTCGACTTCACCCTGATGTTTTTCCTTGGATCTTCTTTGAGTTTTGGCTTGATTGCTTTGGATCCTTTGGTTGGAAGTGGTCTTTCTTGAAGATAAGGCATGATGGGTCTAGACCATAAATTATGGATTTGTTTGTGAGAGGATTGATTTTGTACAAAGGATTTCTTTGGTACCCATATCATAGTGCGATTTGGTTGGGCTCTAAGTAGTTGCTTGGCCACCCAAATTTGCTTGACATTACAAGGGAAATGTGACTTCGTCTTGATGTATTGGTCTTTTGGGCCTTCTATGTGAGTCTTTAGGGAATACTCATCTTTACATGGGGAATTCAACAAAGGTTGTGTTTCTATACATACATCATGCTCATGCAATGGATCATAGGGTTGTGTGGTTTGAGATTGATCTAGAGATTCAAGGATGCATTTATTTTTATTACATGTAGAATCTCTAGATATACAAATGGGTGAAGAATCTTCATGATTGACCATAGATATGACTTTATCTTCCATAGAATTGATGCAAAGTATTTTTTTATCTCCTTCTTGATGATCCAAGTGTAGACCATCCATGCTCTTGAATTCATGAGAAGATTCCAAACTTAGAGGAAGGGAGGGCCCTTCCACATCCTCCAAGCACTTGAAATCCTCCTTTGCTCCCTTCTTCAAAAGTTCTTGTGACTCAAGTAAATCAAAGTAAGATGAGCAACTTCCATTTATTTCAACATGAGGATCATGATGGATGTTGCCTTTGTGGGCGTGTTTATGTAGATGATATGGAAAATCCATAAACAAATGCTCATGACCACATTGGTTAGAATCAGGATGCATATTAGGATCATTAAATGCATCATGAGTAGGGGGGATTTCAAAATTTGCATGAATGAAGGCTCTTTCCTCTTCCCTATATTTTGTGAACCAAATGGATCCTAATATGAAATCTTCATGCATACAATCCAAAACATAGAAAACGTATCTACAACATGTGGAGAACGAGTTCTCCTATGCGCAACGGAAGTGTGTAGTGAACCCTTGTATGTCCAGCACTTGGACAAACATCTGCACCTGTCCACACAGGTATGCTGAAGAACTGAGCTTCACTCTCGGATTGATAGCTCTCTGAATATATATCCTTTGAGAAAGATATTTGGTATAGAAAAAGTAGACACAAATAGCTTTCTAATAAGCTAAAAATCAAGTAATTTGGATGTGTTTTGATTAGGAAACTCAACTCATCAAGATAGACCACCTGCACACATAAGTACACTATAAAACTAGACTTTACTCTCTAACAGATATCTCACAGAGTATGAATGATCTGAATGAGATATTTGAGCCCGTGAAAGTAGATGCCAAGCTCTTTCCAAGAAGCCAAAAATCACGCAATTTGGATATGTTTTGGTTGGGAAACTGAACCGACCAAAATAGACTACCTATCTACACAAGTATACTTAAAAACTGGATTTCACTCTTTCACTGATATCTCACAAACTAGACCAAAATAGACTACCTATCTACACAGGTATACTGAAAAACTGGACTTCACTCTTTCACTGATATGCAAAAAGTACACAAAATAAGCTTTCCAATGAATGTTTAAATGCACAAAATGGTTACGTATGCACTAAGGTATGAGCTCTGCAACAGAGCTGTGTACAAACTGACATGCGACTGGAAGGAGTCTAACGGAAAACCAAAATGACAAAATGGCTAGATCCGACTACTGGGAGGTCTTGCCTCTTTCTCTCCTTGTTTTGAATGTGCTCCCACTTCACTTTTATAACCAATGAGCATGTGAAGAAGTTTGTGCCTCCTTCTTAACTCACCACTTTCTCCACTGCATGCTACTAACTACAAGGCAAGATATTGTATCTCTTACTCATCATGAATTTTGACTAGACTTTTTCTTTTATTATTTTTTCCTTTTTTCCTCCACATTTTTCTTTATCTTTATAGTTGGTAAATTTATCCAAGCATGGCTCATATGAAAATGAGCTTGTACATTTATCTTCAACACTCCCCCTCAAGCTCATTTGGGAGTTATCTTCATCCATGTCCTTCAAATTTATCGCATCCTTGAAACCTTTGAGTTTAGAAGCATCCAAGAACTTTGTAAACATATCTGCAACCTGCTCTTTGGTTCTGATGAACTATACCTCCACATCTTTGCTCAGCACCTTCTCCCTTACATAGTGGTAGTGGACCTCTATGTGCTTGCTCCTTGCATGAAACATAGGATTGTTTGCCAAGTAAATACTTGACATGTTATCACCGTATATAGGGATGGTTCCAACTTGCACTCCAAGATCAGCCAAAAGCTTTTTAATCCACATTGCTTCACATGTGGCGAAAGCTAATCCTCTATATTCAGCCTCCATAGATGAAAGTGCAACAGTAGGTTGTTTCTTTGAGCTCCACGTGATAAGTTTGCTTCCTATCATGAACACATAACCTGAGGTTGATCTTCTATCTTCCTTTGAGCCTGCCCAATCAGCATCACTAAAGCCTTTGACCTGCAATTCTTCATCAAACTTGTAAAACAAAGCATGATTAACTGTATGCTTTATGTATCTCAACACTCTCTTGGCTGAATTCAAGTGTTCACTTGTCGGGGCTTGCATAAACTGAGAAAGTACACCAACAACATAAGACAAATCAGGTCTTGTAATGTTTGCATAGATCAATGATCCTACAATGCTTCTGTATGTTGTTACATCTTCCAATGGTTCTCCATCATTTGAACAAATCTTTGTATTTGTGTCCATGGGTTGAGTGAGTGGTTTGCATTCACTCATTCCAAATCTGAAAAGAACATCCAACAAGTACTTCCTTTGCATCAAGTAGATGCCACTCTTTCCATAAACAACTTCAATTCCTAAAAAATATTTTAGCTCTCCAAGATCTGAAATTTTAAACTCCTTACCAAGCTTCCTTTTGATATCTTTAATCCCTGTAACATCATTTCCTGTTATGATGAGGTCATCGACGTATATGCAAATATATACCTCTCTATTTTCTTCCTTCTTCATGTACAACGAAGGATCTGCACTACTTGGGTTGTATCCACACTTAGTTAGATACTCTACAAATCTTTGATTCCATGCTCTTGGTGCTTGCTTCAAGCAATAAAGTGCCTTCTTCAACCTGCAAACAAAATCTGGATGGTTTTCATCTTCAAATCCAATCGGTTGACTCATGTATACCTCTTCTTGTAGTTCTCCATTAAGAAAAGCATTTTTTATGTCGAGTTGATGTAATGGCCATCTCCTTGCACCAATTGCTATTAAGGTTCGGATAGTTCCCATCTTTGCAACGGGGCTGAAAACTTCGTTATAGTCTATGCCTTGTGTTTGTTTAAATCCTTTGGCAACTAATCTAGCTTTATATCTAGCTAGTGAACCATCAACATTCCTCTTTACTTTAAACACCCATTTGTTTGGAACAATCTTCATACCTTCTTTCTTTGGCACTAGCTCCCATGTGTGATTATCTTTGAGAGATTTGATCTCCTCTTTCATAGCTTGCTTCCATTCCTTTTGTGTGCAAGCTTCTTCATATGTCTCAGGCTCTTTGTCTTTGATAACCTGCATCATGTATGCAAAATGTGTCGCCATAAAACTATCATAACTCAACCTTTGAGTTGGATACCTTGTCCTTGAAGATCTTCTTTCATTGCCTTTAGAGAGTTGCTTCTTTAACCTATTTAGCTTTACCATCGGAGTGATTACCTCTTCATATTCTTCTTCACTTGCATCTACCTCACTGTTTGGAGTAACACTTGCATCTTTGGCTCTACTATGAGCTGAATTTGGAGACAAAGAATGGCTCCCCCTCCATGTTGAACATTCTTCATTTGATGTAGATGCCTCTGGACCTGAAGCCTTTGTGCTTGATTGTTGAACTTCTCTTTGATTTGTTCCTACATAATCATCACAATCTTCTTCAAGAATCTTTTCCTTTCCTTTATCTTCATACCATGGTCTTAGTTCATCAAAGACCACATCTCGCGAGACTCTTAATTCCTTTGTTCTAGGGTTGTAACACTTGTATCCTTTTTGCTCCGTCGAGTAGCCAATGAAAATGCATTTTTCTGATCTTGGTTCCATTTTTGTTCTAACTTCTTGTGGAATGTGAACAAAGCAAACACATCCAAAAACTCTGAGGTATGTAAGATCAGGTTTCTTACCGGAATATACCTCTTCTGGAGTCGAGTGATGTATTCCCGATGTTGTGCATCTATTCATCAAGTAAATGGCAGTTGTGGTAGCTTTAGCCCAATAGTACAATGGTACCTTCATCTCGTTGAGCATGCATCTTGCAATTTCAGCAATTTGCCTATTTTTCCTCTCAGCTACTCCATTTTGTTGTGGTGTGTACCTACAAGTGAACTGCCTTTTGATTCTTTGGAGAAGTATTCTCCTCCACCATCGGACCTTAAGGTTTTGATAGACCTTCCTATTTCCTTTTCAACTTCAACTTTGAATCTTTTGAATATAGAAAACACCTCTGATTTTTGCTTCATACAAAACAACCATACCTTTCTTGAGTGATCATCAATGAAGGTAACAAAAAATCTATTACCAGCCATTGATGCCTCTTGGGTTGGTCCCCATACATCCGTATGTATCAAGTCCAAGACATTTGGAGCCACATAATTACTCCTCTTGAATGGCTGCCTCGTTTGCTTTCCTAGTTGACAAGCTTCACATAACTCATGTAGTCCAATGCTATTAAATTTTGGAAGACCTCTTACCACTTCATGTTTGCTCATGTTCTTTAGCTTTGGAATGTTGATGTGTCCTATTCTTTTGTGCCATAAATCCAGCTCTAAAATCTTCTTGTTCCCACATTGAATGTACATGACCTTTCCATGTGGATGTTGGACATCCAAAGTGAACATCCTTCCTTCTATTCTACCTTGAGCAATGACCTTGAAGCCTTCTTTTGGATTCTTTATGAAGCACCCATTCTCATTGAATATGACATGATAACCCTTCTCTACCATTTGTCCTACTGAAATCAAGTTCTTTGACATTGTAGGAACATGAACATTAGATAGTACCTTTGCTCTACTTGTATCTCCAAGCCTTATATCTCCAATGTGTTCAATCATGTGTTGAGTATCATCACCTATTTCAACACATCCTTTTCCACTTGGTACCTGTAGATTAGTGAACAAACTTCCTTGGCATGACATATGGTTACTACAACCTGAATCAATGTACCATTTTTTGTCATCTTCACAAGAGCTTCTATACTCATGTCTCATTGCAAGTAGTGTGTCCTTGCTTCCTTCACTTGAGGTGCTTGCATAGTTGCTTTGGTTCCTTTGATTGCCTCCATTTGGTCTTCCATTCTTCAGCCAACAATCACTAGCATAGTGTCCTACTTTACCACAATGATAGCATGTTATACCTTTATGAGAATTGTAGGAGCTTCGGCCTCTTCCTCTACTTCTACCTCGACCTCTTCCTTGTGTGTTGGCATTTGATGCATCCTTGTTGTCTTCCAAATTGTTTTGATTGTAGTTGGAGTGGTTGTGACCTCTTCCTTTTCCTCTTGAGCCTCCTCTTGAGTTTCTTCCTTTGCCTCGACCTGCATATAACATTTGGTTGTGGCTGTCCTTTCCTTTGGGACCACCGAAGCTAAGCTCTTTTGTGACAAGATGAGGGATTAGTTGTTCAAAACCTGGATATACATCTTTCAAGTTAATGGAAGTTATAAAAGGCTTCCATCTTTCATCTTCTCTCAAGCCATTGAGAGTATAACACACAAGATCTTCGTCTTCAACCGTTGTGCCAATAGAAGCTAAAGCATTGCTTAGCTCCTTAATCTTCAAAGCATATTCAGCTATGGATTGACTCGAACTTTTCTTGATTGTGTTCAACTCATTCTTGAGTTGAAGTTTCCTAGCTTTGGTATTTGTTGAATACATCCTTTCAAGAGCTTCCCAAGCATCCTTAGCTTTCTCTAGATGTTGAATATGACCTACCATGGCATTAGTAATGACTTGCGAAATAAGGAACATGACTCTCCTATTCCTCTCCTCCCATTCTTTTGCTTGCCTCCTTTGGACTTCGGTGGCCATAGCTTGATTGATTTGAGGTTGAGCATCATCGCCGCTCACAATACCCCATAAGCCTTTGCCCATTAGGTAGTTGGTCATTCTAAACCTCCACACTGGATAGTTATCCTTATCCAACTTATCTACTTGTTGGCCCAAGTTAGCCATTGAAGATTATCAAAGACTTTGAGAGTTACCTCGAATAGTTATAGTCCTTTGCTCTTGCGTTTGTGAAGCTCCTCCTTGTTTTATAGCTCCTCTTTTGCTTTTCTTTATCTCCAGCTCTGTTGATGAAACTTCAGCACCAAGTTTGCTCTGATACCAACTGTGGAGAACGAGTTCTCCTATGCACAATGGAAGTGTGTAGTGAACCCTTGTATGTCCAGCACTTGGACAAACATCTGCACCTGTCCACACAGGTATGCTGAAGAACTGAGCTTCACTCTCGGACTGATAGCTCTCTGAATATCCTTTGAGAAAGATATTTGATACAGAGAAAGTAGACACAAATATCTTTCCAACAAGCTAAAAATCAAGTAATTTGGATGAGTTTTGATCAGGAAACGCAACTCATCAAGATAGACCACCTACACACATAAGTACACTGTAAACCTAGACTTTACTCTCTGATAGATATCTCACAGAGTATGAATGATCTGAATGAGATATTTGAGACAGTGAAATTAGATTCCAAGAGCTTTCCAAAAAGACAAAAGTCACGCAATTTGGATATGTTTTGGTTGGGAAACTGAACCAACCAAAATAGACTACCTATCTACACAGGTATATTGAAAAACTGGACTTCACTCTTTCATTGATATCTCACAAACTACATAAGCTTTCAAAGAGATATTTGATATGCAAAAATTACACAAAATAAGCTTTCCAATGAATGTTTAAACGCACAAAATGGTTACATATGCACTGAGATATGAGCTCTTCAACAGAGCTGTGTACAAACTGACGTGTGGCTGGAAGGAGTCTAAGGGAAAACCAAAATGACAAAATGGCTAGATCCGACTACTGGGAGCTCTTGCCTCTTTCTCTCCTTGTTTTGAATGTGCTCCCAATTCACTTTTATAACCAATGAGCATGTGAAGAAGTTTGTGCCTCTTTCTTAACTCACCATTTTCTCCACTACATGCTACTAACTACAAGGCAAGATATTGTATCTCTTACTCATCATGAATTTTGACTAGACTTTTTCTTTTATTATTTTTTCCTTTTTTCCTCCACTTTTTTCTTTATCTTTATAGTTGGTAAATTTATCCAAGCATGGCTCATATGAAAATGAGCTTGTACATTTATCTTCAACACAACATACTTCATTTACTGCCACACTTGTTTCAATCATGCCCAAACTATGCTCAAAATCACAATTGGTGGCAAGAATTTGTTAACTAATGAAGGGCACCACATCAATACTTACAAAATTCCTCTCACATTTTAGGTTAATTGCGGCATAAAATGTTAGAGAACAATTTCCTAGTTGAGCATCCATAAATATAAGTTGTGCTCTATCAACTTCAAGTTCAAGTGATTTGATTTCAGATGAGGTTATTGATTTTTTTCCCTATGATTTTCCAAGTGTTCTTTTTCCTCTATTTTTGTGTCCTTATTTCCCCCTTCCATTCTCTTTTTAGCTTTCTTTTCTCCCATGTTTTGTTGAACAATTTTTTGGTTTTTTGAGTGTTTTTAATATTTGTTTGGTATTTTTGAAAGAGTTTTTAGAATTTGTTTGATGTTTTGTGTGTATTTTTTTGTATGTTTTCTAAGATGTGTAAATAAGTTCTAATGGGGTTCTCCTAGAAAGAATCAAAAAGAGTCTTTGCAAAATATACCAATGTGACATATGCTTAAAAAGAAAATTGTTGAACAAAGAATTTTCATGTTACATACACACTTCATAAATCGTAGGAAAGGACATGTTTATTATGAATCAACCATACAAATAGAAACCACACTTTCTCATGCAATGATTGACACATTTATCAATGTTAATGATTGACTAATCATACTTTTTTTTGGGTAGATTTTGAAACATGCGTGCTAGTCATTTAAACCATGTGTGCAACTCATTTCAATTCCATGTTGGAACTTACCAAGGATAAGAGGATGATGATGATTCAATTTCTTAGAAAAAAACATGTTTCTTGTTATGATTCATATGAATATCCCCTCCATAAAAACTCAATCACCAATGAGCATGGAAAACTAGATGTTGAATAAGGTCTAAGAAATTGAGGTGGTGAGATATATCCCTCTTCATTTCCAGCTAAAAAATAGAAAAATGCATAGGATTGAATGTTTTATTTTCACTCTTAATTTACCTTTCTCAAAAGCATGTATGAATGTTGCTAAGATTATGGAATAACCTCCCTCCAACTCTAAAGACATATATTTTTACAGTGGACCATCGTGGTTGTAGTTTGAATCATCCTACTATCTTGTGTCCCACACAATCGACATGTATTTTTAAGTATGCGATAGCTTATGTATATGAAAATGCATGTCAAAGTTATAATCCCTCCCCTTTCAGAAGAAAATGCATTCAAGAGTAGCACATTCTCTCTCTCTCTCTCTCTCTCTCTCTCTCTCTCTCTCTCTCCATTCCCATTCCTTTTTTTATTCTCTGTCAGAGGTGCCACCTAATCTTGCATCAATGGACCCTAGATTACTAAGTTTGATGATCTACTAGCTAAAAGAATCCTCTCTCTCTGAGCATTACCACCTCCCTAGATTTCACTACTGCATTGGCCATTGTCCCAAACACTATATCTGGCAAGTTTCTCAGCAGAACATCCGGTTGGAAAAGATAATCAATACACCCCCTAATTCAGCTGCATGTATCAATAGCTGTCAGATTCTAAGATGTAACATTAATCAATGCAAAGGCAGCAAATAGATGACAGGAGCCATGTTTAGAGTCAGCATGATATCGGGAGGACACATGTATCTCTTTCTCTTTGTTCAGCATCATGGTCAGTACCATGATTGTTGGGATCTTCATCTTCTATATTGGGTGGTTGTATTTACCGTGCTTTCCCCCACGCATGATTTGTTATCGATCATTCGCCTGCATGCTAAGCAATAGAATGTATAACATAGGAAGCGATCCTTTTCAGATGCAGACATGCCATGACCTTGTGACTATTCATTGCAAAGATCTGTTACATCATTCATCTATTCTGTGGTTACCATTGTTGGACCCCCTATACTTGCATTATCACTCGTGCCTCCCTGGGTAGTAGCAGCAGCATATTGAAGCTTCCTTTTCTTGGCAACACAAGTAGCATAGTTGCTTTGAAGCCATCCTCTTTTTTAATTGCCATGATGGTAAGAGTGGCATCGATGTTCTTCTGCTTAACATTTTCTATCAAAGAAGTCGAAAATGCATCATGGTGTCTTCATACACGTGACAGACAGATGCATCCCAAACACGACATAGTGCAACCCTCCTAGCATTCAACTATGACCACATCTTCTTCCTTTTGGTCAAAAGATACACTAGATGCAGTTAGCATAGGAGTTCAACACACGTCTATCATAAGATTGTGCATCTGAAGCAAGATATCACACAACAATGTTGAGATTTGCATCCCAATTGAAAATCCTATTGGTGTTTGTAGGTTGTTAACTCTATCCCAAGGTATGTAAGCATACCTATGTAGGAGAGTCACATTCCTTTGTCCATATGTACTGGCACTTTTGTTGTTAAGCTAGTTATTAGTTGCACTCTTAAAGTCTCTAGTTCACTCAAACAGGTCTACCCAAATGCCATGATGCTTCTAGTTGATCCGTACTATTCGATCTTGTCTCATAAGGCAGTAAGAACTTATGTATTTACTAGGATAGCCGATATGGCTGCAACTTTATAGGAGTAAACAATATCCTCTAGCTTGTAGCCTGCACAATTCATCAGCTCCATGACTTACATACTTGCCATGGCATCCCCTCTTTAACATGTCCACAACGTGTTGGGAGATGGCCGTTCATTTGAGTCATGATCCATTTGAGCATTTGCTCGATGAACATACCTCTAGCCCTTCAAAATCTAAGTATGTGCAGTGAAGTTTTTTCATGCTAAAAAGTCAATCCATTCCCTGTCCCATTTGAATCTATTATCTTAGCTCCTTGAGAGTGATTTATGATGAAAAATGTCCTGACTCTCGAGTCTACTCACAAAACACATTCTATCTCGGGAAACACTTCTTGCAGCCTTGGAATGTGAGAAGGACTTTCCAATTGTTCCTAACGTTTTTAGGAGTTCCAACCCTTCCTCTGTTGTCTCAACATTTATTGTGGGTATCTTGTATCTTAAACATAGTTACACATCATGAATCTAAACCTCAGATATAGTGAATGTCTCCCAAAGTTGTTCTTAAAGATTTCACATCCCTACGCAAGAATGTTTGGTCAAATCAAAAGCAACAAAGAGATTCTCTTTCGTGATTCCAAGGAAGAGTGTGAAATCACTAGGGTCGAAAATCCATCTGAAAAAACCTGTGAGGTAGCCAAGTGCATATCGAGCATGGACTATCCTTATTTCATTGTCTAGGTCAAAACATATGGATCGAGTAGCTTAGCCAAGATATCTTACTAACCATTATGATGCCTCACGACCCTCATCTAGTACAGATTGTTTGGAGATAGACGTCTGCGGAAGCACGCGAACAGCACAAGGAAGAAGAAGAAGCTTGGAGCACAAACACACAATAATGAATGTATTACTAGAGAATGTACAAAGATAAGTAGCCCATTAGGGCAATAGACGTATATACAAGCCGGGGGAAAAAAACCTCCTAAAGAGGGAAAAAAGTGCCCCGACGGTCCTAGTGTGTTCACACACATCACTACCTAAATATATCAACAGATCCCCCTTGGGAGTGATGCGGTGAACAAGGAGTTGGCACTCATGTATAAGGAAGTGTCAAGCTATGTGGAAATCACTCCACAAAAGGAAGTAAGCCCAAAGCTTTGCGGAAAGCTTCAAACTTCTCCCTAGGCAGAGCCTTCGTGAAAAGGTCTGCAATGTTCTCCTGCGTGGGCACATATGCCAAGCTGATCTCCCCAGTAGAGAACCTCTCCCTGACATAGTGATAATGCACCTCAATGTGCTTAGTGCAAGCATGGAACACAGGGTTTCTCGCAACTGCCAATGCGCTCTAACTGTCACTGAAGATGGTGGTGGCAGAAGACTGACCAACACCCAAATCAGCCATAAGGCGTCTGAGCCACACACACTCAACAGTCGTTGTGAAAGCTGCCCTATACTCAGCCTCACAACTAGAAGTGGCCATAGTAGGCTGCTTCTTGCTCAACCAAGATATACATGAGCTACCAAGCATGAAGCAAAAACCACTGGTGGACACACGAGTGTCATAGCAACCAGCCCAATCTGAGTCAGAAAAAGCATGCAAATCTGGCGGTAGTGATCCCCCCTTAGGATAAAACAACCCAAGTAGCCGAGTACCACTCAAGTAGCGAAAGATGCGCTTAACCGCCTTCCAATGCATGACTCCTGGGCAATGCATAAACCTGCTCATCTGTGAGACAGCAAACTGAATGTCTGGCCGAGTAATGCATAAGTAAATCAAGCATCCAACAGCCTGCTGATAGAGAACAACATCAAATGCATCTCCAGCATCATGAAGACTCAATCGTAAACATGTCTCCATAGGAGTGGCAATAGGCTTACAGTCTTCAAGGCCAAAACGCTGCAATAATGTGTCAATATATTTCGTTTGACACAAAGCCATTCCACCATCAACTTGCATAAAGTGAATGCCCAAATAGTGATGCAAATGCCCCAAATCAGACATCTCAATGAGGCACGCAAATCAGCCTTAAAATCAGCAATATGTGTCTCAATAGGACCAGTGAGCAGCATGTCATCAACATAGAAAACAATGATCAGAAGCACATCATTAGAACGCTTAACATATAAGGTGCTTTCAGTTGGACTGTTCTCAAAACCATGTGCAACCAGATAGGCATGTATCTTCTCATACCAAGCACGTGGTGCTTGCTTTAAACCATATAATGCATTCTTTAACCTGCAAACCTGGTTTTCATGCCCTTTCTGCACAAAAAGACAAAATAGCCTGCACAAGCACTGCGATAGTGCGTTCGGAGGCCGAAATGAGCTCAGATCGCGATTTCGGCACCACAAAGCAAAGCTGTTTTGATCTCGGAAACACTCTGAGTATGCTCACCAAAATTCGTGCGATTTTGAGACTGCAAACGGAGGAGTGTCGACGGCACCCTAGAAGAAGCGACGACCTGCTCTGATACCAATTGTTGGAGATAGACGTCTGCGGAAGCACGCGAACAGCACAAGGAAGAAGAAGAAGCTTGGAGCACAAACACACAATAATGAATGTATTACTAGAGAATGTACAAAGATAAGTAGCCCATTAGGGCAATAGACGTATATACAAACCGGGGGAAAAAAACCTCCTAAAGAGGGAAAAAAGTGCCCCTACGGTCCTAGTGTGTTCACACACATCACTACCTAAATATATCAACATAGATCCTGTCCATACCCATACTGAAGTTTTTTATGACCTCACTCTGTTGCATCACACTAGAGAGTGGAACACGAAGAATTTCCATGCCAGGAGCATTCTGACTTAGAGCAGCACCTCATACATTCTCTATTGTACTGTGGATAGGACTACCCCACCTAATAGACTCATAAAATCTAGCTTCATTTGCTATGAAGCTTGATGAATAGAATGTTACCTTCAACGTACATGTCCCTCTTCACTTTGTCCGGTTGTAGCTCATCATCTACTGTGAGTGTGGCTTTCACAATCTCTGCCATAGCTTCAGATGTGGACTCGGCCTTGACCTTCACCAAATGTGAGGGAGGCATCCATACAACAAAACGTGATGCATTGATAGCTGATGGTAGAGTTTGTTTTCTACCACAACATGTGTCGAAAAATGTTGCATTCTAACAGCATGTTTGAGCTCTCAATCTTTTGAGACTCTAAAAGCTTTGTTCATGGTTAGCTATCTTGTTGGTAGACTCGGGCTTGATGCTAATATCTCCACAAATCCATTGCCCAATTTCACCCCAATGTTGAAGTTGTAGGTTTATACTAATATCGACAGTCTTCGTAGCCAGCAAGAATGCACTGCAACACTTGAATCCACTACCTAGACTAACCTGCCAGATTTTGTGCTCCTTCACAACACCTTTGGATTTCTCATAAGTCTACTTGTACCATATAGATGCAGAGGACAAATTACCGAACCTGCAGAGCATCATTGGAGATGGCTTGCTGAGGTCAAATGGTATGTCCATGACCTCCTCTAGGGTGCGTATATCTGCAGTACCTCCTTCGGACCTAGAATTTTTGCATTGTGTTGCAAGACTAGAGCAGTGCTCTTCATTAGATCATTAGACAAGCCCACACCAATGATGCCCTTGCTATCCTCCTTCTGATAAGCACTCCTATAGCAAGAGTTGATGATACCCTTAAACGAACTGATGTAGGGACCTCCTCTGTTCCTCCTCTAGAATTCATTGCAGGCACAACTGCCTTTCTCTGCTCTGCATTCATTTTCTTAACTGTTATGTAGCGATAGATTACACTTAGAATGTTCAAGAATTGCCTCTTGGATTCATGTATAAGACCTTGGTATCTTCGAGATCTCCCAAGGATTGTTCCTAAAAGTGTTTACATTTCATCCTGACTCAACATATTCACAGTCTGCACCCTGATCATGTTTTGAGTAAACATCTTCTTCTCTTTCACTTCTTCCCTTGTCTTCCTTATCTATTCCTCCATAATCAAACTTCTAGGGAATTCCTTCAAGGGTATTGGTTAAGAAGAGAAGAGAGTGATTGTGTGGATACTAATCTTTGGAATTACACATGGGAAGAGAGTGTGTCTTAACCTTTTAACTCTGAGCTCTATCATGTATGTGCATCAATAATTACTAGGTCATACCTTCCTTTTCCAAGTTTGTTGATGACGTTGATGAGCCACATTCTCCATTGATTTTTGTAGAAGAACCCCAAAAATAAACTTATTCACACATGATTAGAGAAAACTCAACAAAGTTAATAGAAAAAATCAAACTAATGACTAAAAGATTTCTAAAAACTTCTCCTATCCTACTCGTGACGTGAAGAAACACCGCACATGGTGGATTACTCACCCAAAAAGGGGATCTTCATCACACCAAAAATGGCTCATCTCAACAAGTTATTGTAAATCTTGCAAGCCACACATGCTCACAAGAGCGTAATGAAATGAAGAACTCAAAAAATCATCATGAAAAACTTGCATACATGTCACTTTCATGCCATAAACCATCATGTAAGTGACAAGAGAACGCTCTGCAGCAACGGCACCAAACGTTGTTGATGTTGTAGCATCACAAATCATAATTGTCAATCCGAGAAGCATCTCATGAGACCCAAATGTTGCGTAGAAGCATTCAGCAAATGCAATGGTGCTTCATTAGCAGAAGATTAACCACTAAACTACACGTGAGATAAGAAGAAAGCATTGTTAATTATACACACTTAATTACATGCATAATCACCCCACTAATCAACAAACTAATGCATCACAAGCATAAGGAAAGAAAGGAACAAATACACAAGCACATCATAATGACAACATGAGCTCTCCAAGCATTCTACAAACTAGCATAATCTCATTACTTTTGAGAATGCCCCTCAAAATGAGAGATAGTGACCTCTTTATATACAAAATGGGAAAAAATGCATGCTATGTGGGATTTCTAAATGGAAAGGAGAATGAATCTCACTTATTCCCTAGTGTGGCACTCACATGCACCTGTACAAGAGTGCTTATTAAGCTAAATAAAAAGGTACAAATGATGATGAAAAAGAATGGATCCAAGGATTATATGTTGTCTCGTCAACATACGACCTTAGGTTCAGAACGACATCCACGAATCCTTCAAGATCTTGCCTATGCACCTATAGTATTTCCAGACGAGGAATTCGAGCCTCATGGTTGGGTAGAGATCTTAGCTACGATGGACATAGCAGTGAATGAAGAACAATGGACTCCTCATTGTGATGAGGACGGTTATGACGTTTCCATCTTTATGATTGAACCTGTTGAGGAAGACTTTATCCTAGAAGAGTGCACGGAAGTGAACCAAGAACCAGACGAGAGTGGTGAAGAGGATCTAGAATCCATTATCATGGAATCCTTCTGTTTGCTAGAAGAGGAATATCTTTATTTTGTAGAAGCTAAAACCCCTAACATGGACAAGGAAAGTCAAACTGAACAACCCGAGCCATCCACAAAAGATACAAAAAATAAGCAAAAGAAGAGAAAGAAATCACATAAGACAGAAGAAGAACCACTCATGGAAGTACTTGAGAACTTCAAAAAGTATGAAATACAAGATAGAAGAATTATGGTACGAATGCCCAAGAGAGAAGCAAGCATCGGAGAAGTATATGATAATCGAGAGAAAACCAAAAAGATAGTAGTTACCATAGAAGAAGGAGAAGAAAAATGTACATACATCGGGCATGATTTGACCAATCAAGAAGAAGGAGAGTTAATTGCGTTGTTGCGAGAATATAGAGATGTGTTTGCTTGGAATTACAAAGATTTGAAAGGAGTAGACCTAGATATTTGCTCCCATAGAATCCCTATGACTCCAAAGGCTAAACCTACTAAGCAGAAACCATACACGTACAATGATAATTATGCTACCAAGATCAAAGAAAAAATCGATTGCTTAATAGAAGTAGGATTCATTTACATAATTGAACATACTGAATGGTTATCTCCCATTGTCGTTGTACCAAAGAACAATGGAAAATTACATGTGTGCATTAACCTTAAAAAAGTTAATGCCACCATAATTAGAGACAATTATCCTCTTCCTATCACAGAACACTTATTGGAAAGAGTCGGGAGAAAGGAAGTGTATAGCTTGCTTGATGGATTCTCAGGCTATAATCAAGTAGTCATTGCTCCTAAATATCAACATAAGATGGCTTTTGCCACAGAAAGGGGCATATTTGCATTTCGTGTAATGCCATTTGGGCTAACCAATGCACCCACCACATTTCAACGACTCATGTGTCATGTTTTTAAAGAATTCTTACGAAAGAATTTGGAAGTTTATGTGGATGACATATGTGCTCATTCCAACATGAGACTTACCCACATCCTTGAATTAAGGCACATTTTTGACAAATGTCGAGAATATCAGGTTTGCTTGAACCCAAAAAAGTGTGTTTTCAATGGTCAAGCAAGGCGAAATTCTAGGACACATTATGTCAAAGAACGGAATTTCGACGGATGAAGAAAAGGTGAAAGTGATTGCTGACCTACCTAGGCCGAAAAATGTAAAAGAGGTACAGGCTTTCATGGGCCATTATGGTTATTATAGATGATTTATACACATGTATGCTAGCATAGCAAAGCCTTTGTACTCTCTTTTGACCAAGTTTGAATGGATGGATGAATGTGAGGATTCATTGAATTCAAATGATGCTTGTTTTCAACACGTATATTAACAACCCCAGACTGGATTAAGTCATTCCATGTACATGTGGATGCATCCAACTATGCCATAGGATGTGTGTTGGCACAACTTGCGAATGAGGGCAATATAGATCTCCCCATAGCTTACACAAGCAGATACTTGAATGCAGCAGAAAGAAATTACACCACTACAGAATGCCAAGGATTAGGAATGATTTACGTAGTAAAGAAATTTAGGCATTACTTATTGGAAAATAAGTTCAATTTCTTCACGGATCATCAAGCGTCCTTGTACTTAGTCAATAAGCGTTGTCGTCGAGATTTGCTCTCCTCTCTCACTTGTGAAGGCCTACAAAAAACATATTTGGCGAAGGTAGCCAGAATTCCCCGAGAAGTCCAGGATGCATCAAGGATGTCAAAGGAAGGTCACATACAAAGTTTCAAAGAAATCAAGAAAGTCCATGGTAGCGGTCAAAGCTGGTCAAAGCTGGTCAAAGTTGGGAAATTAGGGCAAAAATTTCATTGTCACCAAATTAGATGAAAATCCATATACTTGTAAAGATTGTCAAAGGCAGTCTATAGCCCAAATTTCAGCAGAAAATGGATTTTGTAGCACATTGATATGCTATGTTCATTTTGTAAAAATGTAATTTTTCTAGTTTGACCCTACAAATTCTTGTATAGAAAATTATGTTAGCCATATGGTTTGGCATGTATAAAGATCATATGTGGCTACATATTTGTACAAATTTTCAAGGCTATCCGAGCTTCCTAGACACCTTAATGCCACCTTGCAAGCTTCCAAATGTACTCAAACTTGTACAAATTAGATTCAGATGGGAGTTTTTTCTGCATATTCCTGAAGGAGATCTTTGGAAACATAGTCCTACAATGTTTCATCTTCATCAAAGACTTTTTGGAGGGTCAAAGAGCACAAAGTCCAGTTTTCAAGGTCACCGCAGTTTTCTAGAATAAGAAAATTGAAGGCTTGAATGTCTGCCACATGTCAAAATATGATTGAACCATGTTGTACGGTCAAGATAAGCTCATATTCAAGGGTGGAGATGCACTAAAGCATAAAGGAAGGAGAATCCACGAATTTTTTCCATAAAAGAAGACCTTTTTTACAATCAAAGATCAATAATGCAGCATTTCTCCAAAAATAGTGGCTTATCTTATCCGAATTGATGTCAGCACTGATCCGACGGTCCAGATCATCCCCAGATCCAATGGTGGAGAATGAGGGCGCCTAAATTTCACTCCATTACACTAGATTTGATAGAAAGAACAATTCCAAGCCATTGATTTGATTAATCAAATGGTTGTAATCGAAAGTAGTGATCCTAGAGTTGAGAGTTGATTTCTCTAGATCCAAGGGCCCAAATTCATTCAAAAAACTATATAAACCCCCCTCCAAACTCCTAGAGCATCATTGTTAGGCATCCATAGGGCTCATGCTAGCTTACGGTTTCCTTGAGACGATCACCCTCGGTTGAGTGAGTGAGGATCCAAGGTGAGCTAGTATGAGTATAGAACCTAGTTTCAAATTTAAGTTAGAACTCCAATTTAGGATAGGCTCTTGAAACGAGCATCTCTATCTTGACTCACCCTCGGTGGAGCGTGTGAGTGAGTTAGAGCTGATTTTAATGAGTCTTAGACTTCTTTAGTTATACGTTACGAGCCTAGACAGACATAGGGTCACTGGAGTGGAACTCACCTTCTTACGTGTGACATTCGGTTGAACTGTCATGGTTTGAGGGTCGGAACCACCTTTGATCAGTAGACTGCTTAGCATGACGTACCACGACGATATTTTACATGTAACTTAATTCAAATTCTTTTAATTCATGTCACTTGTCACTTGTCTCTTGTCTCCTCTCTCAGTCTCTTAAGTATTTTTACATGTCTTCTATTTCTTCTATGTGTGAGAAGGCTCCGCAGTATTGCGTTGAACCAGTGAGGATGTTTCTTTGAGCTTGTGAGTAAACTCTATCATCATAATTCACTTGCATGCATATAATCCAAACATACCCATACATATTGATTAGTTTCTGAAAGTGTATAAGAAGCTCCAATATTGGACCATTCTTCCTTTCGAAACTGGTTTATGTGTAAGGGTTCCATCTATTCTCGTCATGCATACATATCATCCAAAGAAGAGTATGCATATGGATTGGAATTAGGAAGTGTTTAAGAAGCTCCTTCAATGGACCATTCTTCCTTCCAAATTTCATTCGTATGTATGGTTCTCTTTCATTCTTATCATTCATGTTCATAAATCTAACTTGCACTCCTACATTCCTATTCCCATAATCATTTCAACATCTCTCTCTTCTCCATACTCAACATTAATTTCACTTTCATGTCCTTAAACCTTCCAACATTCATTAGCTTCATACACCCTGTGTGTGCCACGACCGGACCCGATCCACCCGGATTGCGATCACCTCCACATTTGAACCCGACGTGAAACGCTTCGTGGCATTTGCTTCTGATCTTGTTGGGAGGTTGTGATCCATATCCTTTGTTTCATATTTGTCATCCTCATCATATCATCATCATCAGTCTTGAGTGTTGCACTGGATTTCTCACAGTATCGTGCACATCTTCGTCGTGAAGTAAACGCATTTGTGAGAGATCTAGAGCATCGTGCATCACTTGTTTATTCACATAAGATGGAGGAAGGATTCAAATCCCTTATTGTTGAGAAACAAGGCCAAAGAATAGTCTCTTCTATGTTGAGAGAGAAGGGAAAATTCAATGGCATCAACATCACAAGCTACTTAGATTTGTTTGAAGAGCAAGCTATGATTTTTGGTCTTCCCGAAGATCTTTTGATATCATTCTTTGAACGAATTGTTGATAGCTCTATCATAAACCATGTCACTCAATATGATAGTCTTCCTTGGAGTGATTTTAGAAAGGAGATGCTCAAAGAATTCTATCTTGAAGATTATAGCCAACATAATCGAGATGGATTCTTACGATGGGTCAATTCTCCAAAGCCTAGTAGCTCTATTACTCACTTACAAAATGAGTATATTAGACGCTATGAACAACTTCCTGATGAGGATAAGATAACTTTGGAACCTGATCTTGTGATCAATTTTCTTAAGCTTCTTCATCCTGAAACTCGCAGGGAAGTTGAACGGCGATTAGAAGAACCAGATAAGCGCTATGGTCTTACTGACAATTGGCAAAAAGTGCGTAAAGTAGTAGAGGCTGTAGCCCATAGACATCAAAGACAATCCATGCTTTATGAGCAAACTAGTCTTCCTCAAGCTAGCCTTCCACAAACTAAGGAGCAAGTTAGAGAACAATCCCATGCTATGCTTTTTGACTCTACTCCTATTCCTCAAATGATGGAGCCTAATCAAGGTTTTAAAGTAGAGCCAAATAAAAGTGTAGTTGAACAATCTCAAGTGGATATTCTCACTAAGCAAATGGAAATTCTTATTGCTACACAATCCAATTTGGCCAAGACTATAGATGCTTTACAATCTAATTACACCAAAACTTTCCAAAATCAAATGAACCCAATGACTTTCAAGAGCCTAATCAACATGTTATAGCTACCAATCAAAATCCACAAGTAGCTCCTACTCAAGCATATCAAGTTCCTCCAATGCATAATCCTCCAATGCATAATCCTTCAATGCAAAATCCTCATCCTCATGTGCAAAATCCTCAAATGTATCAAAACATGTATCCTCAAGCTTCTCAAATAGCTTTTCAAAATCCTCAAAATCAAAATTTTCAAAATCATCAACCGTATAATATGGAAGCTCCTCTTGCACCTCAAGTACCGCATGTTGCTCCCCAAGCTCCTCAAATACATCAATTGCATTTTCAAAATCCTAATTATCCTGTTCAAGCAATACCTTATCAACAAAATCCTCAATTTCAAAATTTCCCACCACAAGTTAATCAAAATCCTCAAAATCAAAATGGTTTTGTGCGTGGCCCTCGTAGGTGTCCTTGGTGTGATTCGTTAGAGCACTTTTTGAGAGATTGTGAACTATTGAAGGCTGCTAAGGAGCAACGACTAGTAATAGACATAGACAAAAAAATCTGTGACTATCGATCTAGGCTACCTTTGCAAGGAAATTATGGTAAGGGAGGAATGAAAAAACACTATGAAAATATAACCATAACGGATGTAGGAACTAGAGGAGTGAAACTAGAAGCTCTTGACGAACAAGTGGAATCAAGTAAACCCACAAAGGAAGGTGATTTTTCCATAGAGGCTTTAGTAAGAGCACGAGATGAGATTAGGAGAATAACGGCTTGGGAATCACCAATAGAAGATCAATATCTTATTTCTCACATATCCAATGTAGAAGAAAAACGAAAAAGAGATGAAGCTGAGCCTAGTGAAAGAAGAGTGACTCGAAAACAAACCTCAGAGGGAATAGAAACAATCATAGATCAGGGAGAAACATCACAATCTAAAGATAAAAAACAAGAATCACAACCCAATGAACAAAAACAAGAGGAGAAACAAAAAGGGAAGAAGACAAAGCAAAGAAATACAGAACCAAAGCCTTTAGATAAACAAGAACAATCAAAACAAACTGAAGACCAAACACAAGAACATGAACAAAAACAAGACCCTGAGCAAAAACAAAAGAAACCAAAGAGAAAACCTAAAGCCATCTTGATTTCAGAAATTGAGAGAAAAATAGATCCTATGGAGATTTTAGATGACATTTTGCTTAAGAGTCAAGTGACTATGTCTTTAGAACAAGTTTTCTCTATTGCAAAGCCTGTTTTTAAAGATAACTTTATCGGCCTAATTAAAAGGAAGAGGTTTCCGCTTAATCTAGATACTGAGATGCAAGATTCTCTAGATCAAGATCAAGCTATGAATGAAGCCTTAAACTTTGATGAATCTGATGAAGAGGACTTTGATGATGATGAAGTAAATGTTAATAAAAATTTCTTAGGACCTATTCAACCTGACCATGAAAATCATGAAAACAATCCTGAAAGTCACTTTAAAAGAACATTTTGGTCTAGAGGTACATCAGAGATGCATGTCAAAATAGGAAATGATAAGAACACTATCACTGTAAATGCATTAGTAGATTTCGGCTCTGAAATCAATGTGATTTCAAGAGAAGTCTATGATAACTTTCGATGGCCCATAGATAAAGATTGTGGATGGCGTATGAGAACTGCAGATAATGGTGTAGGTACCCTGTATGGAGCTTGTGCTAGTGTGCCCATATCCATAGGAGGAATCACAGAAGAGTTTCACTTTTTTATTCAAGATAATTGCTCCTATGAAGTTCTCTTAGGTCAACCCTTTATTTGTGAGAGTCGTATGGAAACTAAAGCCATGGATAATGGGTCTACCTATGCTAGATTTAAGTCTAAGGATGGAATGCAATCACTTCAAGTCATGACGGTAGGAGTGAATCATCCTAGGAATCGATTGTCAATTAGAAAGAAACCTATTGTTACTCAGGGTCATGAGCATGCTTGTAGTGATTGTGCACCTCGATTCATGTTTGGAGCTACATATGATCAAAATTTCGGATAGAATCCATTGTTGAGTGGGACAACAGTGGATATTGGTTTGACATCTCGCAGCCAACCAACCTGTTCAATAGTTTGTCACTTTGTTTTCCACACTCTAGATTAGATTTTCTTCATAAGAGTCAATTGTCCAAGTCTTTTATCCAAAAAAGCCAAAAAAATTATAAAAACAACAAAATCATGGAGCATGATGAGAACATTGAGCATGTGATTGAGACATCTCATTGTTTCTCTACTCTTGAGGAGTTAGAGTTATGTCTTCAACAAAATTCTAATTCCCATATTATTCTTATTTCTTCCCTTGATGAGTATGCTCTAATCCAAGAGTATGCTCTCAATGTTGACAAGTGCTCAAAATTTAACCAAACACATGATGCCTTAGTTGAAACAAAGTACAAAACTGTAGACAAAAAAATCAAACCCATAGCTCAACCATTACCTCAAGGAAGTAATGAAAAAATTATTGATGTGAAAAATGATCCAATTCTTCGGGATAAGAAAAACATAGGACATACATTCACGAATGAGACAATCAAACAGGTGAAAATTGGTAGAGATGATGACTTTCTTTTGCCAGCAGAGAGAGATAAATTTGAGAGAGTCATACGTAGCCATGGAAAAGCCTTTACTATGTATCCTCATGAGATTGGTTGTGTAGATCCTAAGCTAGTAGCACCCATGATAATCTTTACTATTCCACATATTCCATGGAATCTTCGTCCTATACCTGTTCCAAAAGCTCACTTACCTGAGCTAATGAAACTACTTAAGGAGAAGATAAACATGAGAGTTTTGTTAGTATATGATCAATGTCTACGCCTCATGATTGTATGCACATTTTGTAAGGCCCCCTTTATGAGGAGAAGCCAAGCGTGCATTACCCAATTGATGGGAATCCCAACTTGAATGTTGGATGAAGGTCATATTGGACCATGTAAGATATTATAAGGAAAGGGAGTTACCAGGGTCCCCAATTCCATGGAATATTCCCTGTCGGAGTCAGAAATCATTTATATTTGTTAGGTCGGTTCAACCAGTCTAAGCCGTGTATGGCAATTACGCGGGCGGTGGCCGCCCACGCTCTACCGCCCATGTATAGCCGTCCATGGCAGGCCACCCATGATCCTATATATACATGACTTCTGCACTTCCTAAGATACCGAGTTGAGCCAGCATACCTCTACCTTGTATCTCCCTATCTAGAGTTGTCTAGATCACCATTTAAGCTCTACCTTGAGAGCGCACGGGTGGACAACGCCATCATCTTTGTACTTGCTGCTAGTAGAAAATTGTTGAGATTCTCCTATATCTGTTATCTTCTCTGTTATTGCTCCTGTGTTATATTGCGTAACTATTGTCTTACAAGTTTTAGAGCCATCTTTTGCACCTTACTCAAACAGATGGTTCACTGTGCCTAAAAAGAATGGGAAACTACGTTTTATTCAAGATCTCCAACCCGTCAATAAAGTCACCATAAGGAATGTAGGAACAGGACCCATTGTAGATGAGTTTGCTGAATCATTTTCAGGACATTCTATCTATTCAATGGGTGATCTATATTCTGGATATGACCAATTCCAATTAGCAATTGATAGTCGTGACATAACCACAATGAAAACTCCTTTAGGCTTAGTGCGAATGTGTACTTTACCTCAAGGAGTGACTAATTCTGTGGCTCATATGATGAGTGCTATGAATATGGTCTTACATGACTTTATCCCTCATATAACTATGCCATTCATTGATGATATTCCAATTAAAGGAAGTGAGGAACGTGTAAAGGACATTACTTTAGATTCATCGGGATGTCGTAAATTTGTTCTTGACCATATCTCTGATTGTGAAAGAATATTTCAACGATTTGAAGAGGTAGGTCTCACATTTTCCATAGAGAAATCTGTTTTTGGTGTCAACGAGGTGCTTATTGTTGGACATTTATATGGCCATTATGGTCGAAAGCCATACCCACAAAAAGTTGATGCCATTAGCAAGATTTCTGAAACATGTAACAATGTGAGTGAGGTACGTAGATTTCTTGGTGCTTGTATCTTTTATGTTATTTGGATCCCACACTTTGCTCATGTTGCTGATTGTCTTTATGACTTGTTGAGGAAGAAACGAAAATTTATTTGGACTGACAAACATACTCAAGCTATGCGTAAATTGAAGAAATTATTGCTTGAAGCTCCCATCCTTAAGCGTGTAGACTATTCTGCTAACAAACCTATTATATTGACTGTTGATACTAGTCCTATTGGTATAGGTTGGGTCATAAGTCAAGATGATAGTGAAGGGAATAGATATGCAATTAGGTTTGGTGCCAAAATTCTACATGAAACACAACGAAAATATCCACAGATCAAACGAGAACTATGGGGTATGGTAACAGCTTTGAAAACAGACAAAGAATATTTCATTGGTGCAAATGTCAAAGTTGAGACTGATTGTTTGCCTCTCATTGGAATGATAGCCAATTGTTCATCTCCTGATATAGCCATGCTTAGATGGATCTCATATATTAAGTTCATAAATCCTGAGTTAGTTCATATTTCAGGTAAGTCAAACTCAATTGCTGATATGTTATCGAGAGCTAGATTTGATGATGATCTTGAAAGTGATCTAATAAAGAATGTGAATTTAGTTGACTATGTTCCACATATATATGAGTATGAGAAATTTCATGAGTCTGAGTACGAAGATGAATGGAGAGACATAGGAAAGTATCTCAGTACACTACAACCATTACCTAGCTGGACTACAAATAGATTCCGTAACATTAGGAAACGAGCTTATAACTTTTTCCTATGTAATGGTTATCTTTGGAGACATGCTAAGGGTAAGGTTAAGAATCCACAACGAGTCCTAGGAAAAAGAGGTCTTCAATTGCAAGTAATGAAGGAAATGCATGAGACATTATGGGCCGGTCATAAAGGATTTTTTGGAACATATGAAAAAATTAGAAGTACCTATTATTGGCCTAGGATGTATGTTGACATTAGTAGCTATGTTTCTACATGTTCTACTTGTCAACTTCATTCATCAGTCAAACATAGAGATCTGTTGCATCCTACTTATCCACCTTGTATTCACTACAAGTGGGTAGTAGATCTTGTAACTATGCCTAAAGGTATTGACAAAATGCGTTACATTGTACTTGCAAGAGAAGATTTAACTAATCATGTAGAGGGACGTGCATTACGATCTAAGACCACTTACAATGTTTGCAAATTCTTGCTTGAAGATGTCATAAGTCGCTTTGGGTACATAGAGAAAGTAGTTGCCGATCGTGGAGAGTTAAATGCGAGAGAAGCTAAAGAGTTCTTTGAGTGTCACGGTATTCGTTTGTCTCTCACTACTGCATATAACCCAGAGGCCAATGGTAAAATAGAGAGAGGGCATCCACCTATTGTGAAAGCCATATCTAAAGCATGTAATGGTGACATCAAACAATGGCCTAAATTCTTACCTTTTGCACTTTGGGCAGATAGAATGACATGCACACGAACTACTGGATATATGCCTGCTGAACTCATGTACTGTCAAAAACCATTGTTTCCAATTCAGTCTCATATTTCTGCATGGTCAAATTTGCCTTGGTCTGAAAACATGTCTACTGATGATTTTTTGAGTTTGCGTATGAAACAGTTAGAACAAGGTAAATTAAGACTTGATGATGCTGTTGAAAAATTAAGAGAATCTGGAATGAAGAACAAGCATTATTTTGATAAAACTCATTGATTGCGTCCTAAGCCAATTGAAGTAGGAGATTGGGTGCTCATTTATGATAGTACATTTGACTCTCAATATGATGCACACAAAAAGCTCACTCAACGGTGGTTTGGGCCATACATTGTATCAAAAGTCAACAACAATGGTACATATGCTCTTTGTGAATTAAATGGTGTTGCACTAAAAACTTTGATTGCAGGTAAAAGGATAAAGTTATTCAAGAAGCGTGATAATGACGAGTACATTTTGGATGAGGACATTGAAGAAGATGACAACAATGAGGCCGATTCATAAACAGGAGTATCCATGTTATAAAAAAAAGAAAAAAAAAGAAAAAAAAAAAAAAAACATCATTAATTTTTCAAGTTCATGTTGCTTTGTTTTTTTTCAAGTTCATTCTATTTTTTTTCCATGCTTGTTTCATGCATGTTTTTTTCAGTCTTTGCATCACATTGCATATCCACATCACTTGAGTTAAAAAAGGCAAATGATGATTTCTCTACTTGTGTAAAATTGTATCTTAAGTAGTAACTTATCTACTAAGAAATTGATTATAATCTAGGATTGTGGAAAGATAGGGCATGTAGATTTGGAGGTTTATTTTGGTGACAAGACTTTCATATATAAACA
Organism: Ceratopteris richardii; assembly: GCA_020310875.1. Taxonomy (NCBI): domain Eukaryota; kingdom Viridiplantae; phylum Streptophyta; class Polypodiopsida; order Polypodiales; family Pteridaceae; genus Ceratopteris; species Ceratopteris richardii. Next base: position 126,406,634 of record CM035439.1, on the reverse strand, counting down.
TGCATATGTATCCTGTATCGAAAGCATAATTGTTGAAATCCTATCTCCTGCTATTGCATGTTTCTACATCCTTAGTCCATCTCACAGCACTTGTATCGGAGTTTAAACGACTGTTCTCCGTCATCAAAAATGGTTGTACCTTGTATCGGGGTTTAATTTTTCCTCGTCAAAAAAAAAAAAAAAAAAAAAGGCTACATGTTACCAAGAAGTTTACACTTTCTTCCACCCCAAAAAAGTGATCGTAACCATAAAGTTGCCGAATCATCATCATCATCATCAAAAAAAAAAAAAAAAAAAAAAAAAGAGGCAAGCCAAAGGAGGATAAAGAGGCATAGTAGAATAAATCACGGGCTATATAGGCAGATTTATGCATTAGTGGAGTTTAGTTAGATTTCCTTGCATGTTATTAGAGAAAGAGCATATTCATATTTATGTAGGAAAGGAGTTGATCTAAAATAAGCTAAAGATGAAAGATGTCTCTTGAAAATCCTAAATCTTTGTTTATAATCATATTTAAAGTAGATTGCTTTATGAAAAAGGTACAAAATTTTCTTCAAGATGAGAGGAACTGATGCTTAAAACGACTCAATACATCCACTTCCACTTCATATTGATGCTTTTTTTTTTTTTCTTTCTTGTTGCCAATGTTGCTTGTTCATTTGCATATATGTTGCCTATTTGTTCATGCATATTCATGTTGCCTGTTTCAATTATTTCTTTCATGCAAATTTTGCTTCATGTCACGTTACCTACTTATTCATGCATATAATCAATTTTCCTTCCATCTTTCTTATGTTGCCTATAAAAGAATTTGATGCCTGGAACATTTTTTTTTTCACAGATGCTAGAGTGGCGCTTCCGGAGGAATCGCAGGTTTAGTGGGGGCGAATGTCGTCGAGATTTGCTCTCCTCTCTCACTTGTGAAGGCCTACAAAAAACATATTTGGCGAAGGTAGCCAGAATTCCCCGAGAAGTCCAGGATGCATCAAGGATGTCAAAGGAAGGTCACATACAAAGTTTCAAAGAAATCAAGAAAGTCCATGGTAGCGGTCAAAGCTGGTCAAAGCTGGTCAAAGTTGGGAAATTAGGGCAAAAATTTCATTGTCACCAAATTAGATGAAAATCCATATACTTGTAAAGATTGTCAAAGGCAGTCTATAGCCCAAATTTCAGCAGAAAATGGATTTTGTAGCACATTGATATGCTATGTTCATTTTGTAAAAATGTAATTTTTCTAGTTTGACCCTACAAATTCTTGTATAGAAAATTATGTTAGCCATATGGTTTGGCATGTATAAAGATCATATGTGGCTACATATTTGTACAAATTTTCAAGGCTATCCGAGCTTCCTAGACACCTTAATGCCACCTTGCAAGCTTCCAAATGTAGTCAAACTTTTACAAGTTAGATTCAGATGGGAGTTTTTTCTGCATATTCCTGAAGGAGATCTTTGGAAACATAGTCCTACAATGTTTCATCTTCATCAAAGACTTTTTGGAGGGTCAAAGAGCACAAAGTCCAGTTTTCAAGGTCACCGCAGTTTTCTAGAATAAGAAAATTGAAGGCTTGAATGTCTGCCACATGTCAAAATATGATTGAACCATGTTGTACGGTCAAGATGAGCTCATATTCAAGGGTGGAGATGCACTAAAGCATAAAGGAAGGAGAATCCACGAATTTTTTCCATAAAAGAAGACCTTTTTTACAATCAAAGATCAATAATGCAGCATTTCTCCAAAAATAGTGGCTTATCTTATCCGAATTGATGTCAGCACTGATCCGACGGTCCAGATCATCCCCAGATCCAATGGTGGAGAATGAGGGCGCCTAAATTTCACTCCTTTACACTAGATTTGATAGAAAGAACAATTCCAAGCCATTGATTTGATTAATCAAATGGTTGTAATCGAAAGTAGTGATCCTAGAGTTGAGAGTTGATTTCTCTAGATCCAAGGGCCCAAATTCATTCAAAAAACTATATAAACCCCCCTCCAAACTCCTAGAGCATCATTGTTAGGCATCCATAGGGCTCATGCTAGCTTACGGTTTCCTTGAGACGATCACCCTCGGTTGAGCGAGTGAGGATCCAAGGTGAGCTAGTATGAGTATAGAACCTAGTTTCAAATTTAAGTTAGAACTCCAATCTAGGATAGGCTATTGAAACCAGCATCTCTATCTTGACTCACCCTCGGTGGAGCGTGTGAGTGAGTTAGAGCTGATTTTAATGAGTCTTAGACTTCTTTAGTTAGACGTTACGAGCCTAGACAGACATAGGGTCACTGGAGTGGAACTCACCTTCTTACGTGTGACATTCGGTTGAACTGTCATGGTTTGAGGGTCGGAACCACCTTTGATCAGTAGACTGCTTAGCATGACGTACCACGACGATATTTTACATGTAACTTAATTCAAATCCTTTTAATTCATGTCACTTGTCACTTGTCTCTTGTCTCCTCTCTCAGTCTCTTAAGTATTTTTACATGTCTTCTATTTCTTCTATGTGTGAGAAGGCTCCGCAGTATTGCGTTGAACCAGTGAGGCTATTTCTTTGAGCTTGTGAGTAAAATCCATCATCATAATTCACTTGCATGCATATAATCCATACAAATCCATACATATTTATTAGTTTCTGAAAGTGTATAAGAAGCTCCATTATTGGACCATTCTTCCTTTCGAAACTGATTTATGTGTAAGGATTCCATCTATTCTCATCATGCATACATATCATCCAAAGAAGGCTATACATATGGATTAGAATTAGGAAGTGTTTAAGAAGCTCCTCCAATGGACCATTCTTCCTTCCAAATTTGATTCGTGTGTATGGTTCTCTTTCATTCTTATCATTCATGTCATCAATCTAACTTGCACACCTACATTCCCATTCCCATAATTATTTCAACATCTCTCTCTTCTCCATACTCAACATTAATTTCACCTTCACATCTTTAAACCTTCCAACATTCATTAGCTTCATACACCCTGTGTGTGCCACGACCGGACCCGATCCACCCGGATTGCGATCACCTCCACAGTGTTATTGTGGTCATGGAATAGGACTTTGAAGTAGTAGTTAGGAAGGGGAAGACCCACCTTAGAGCTGACCATCTCTCAAGATTAACTACGGGAGAAGCTCCTCAAGGAATAGCTGATGAACTACCAGACACATACATGTTTAATCTTGAAATAGTACCAGAATGGGCTAAGCCTCTCATGCCTATTCTCACATTTGGACCCAAGAATCCTAGGATGAGGATCAGAGAAGGAGGGATTACCAAGTCACAAAGATATCAGATATTTGCAGGAAGTATATATAAACAGGATAATCAAAAAATTCTTTCTTGTTGTGTAGACAAATCCGAATATGAGAACTCATTGCAATTAGCACACATAGGTGCATTAAAGCAACATCACTTAAAACATTGTACATTGCAGAGTCTGCATAGACTAGGAGTTTATTGGCCTTCTATGGAAGCAGATGTCTATAAGTTGTGTGAAGAATGTCCTGTCTATTGTGAAATACTACCGGTAGAACATGCCACCTTATATCATATGTCTCTCACACTAGAATTTAGTGAACCAATAGTGACATACTTGAGGACGAAAACATTCCCTCAAGGAATGACTTTCACAACACAATGAAGTCTAGTGCAGGAAGCTCAAGACTACTCACTTATTGGTGATAACCTATACAAGCGAGGATGAGACGTGTACCTACGAAAATGTGTTGATGAGAGCGATTATTTGAGTGTGTTAGAGATTGCACACCAAGGTGTTGTAAGAGGCCATTTTGCCCCCGACCGAATAATCAAAGCCATATTATTTGCAGGATTATGGTGGCCCAATCTTCACATGGATGCACATACATATGTTAAGAGATGTGACATGTGCCAAAGGACTTAGTTTCCTACTCACAGAGATGAAATGCCACTGAACCCCATGATGGGAGACGTGCATTTTCCAAGTGGGGCATAGACTTTGTCGGACCCATTAACCCCCTTGCAAAAGGTACTCATGCGGAATACATCATAGTAGCAACAGATTATCTTACCAAATGGGTAGAGGCCAAGGCCACAAAAAGGGATGATGCACACATGACTGCAAAATTCTTATTTGAGAATGTCTTTACGAGATATGGACTACCTATAGAACTAGTGAGCAATTGAGGAACTAACTTTTTAAACCAGGGCATTGAATATTTGTTACAGGACTTTATGGTGATTCACAAGAAATCCGCACCATATCATCCTCAGGCCAATGGTCAAGCAGAAAGTACTAACAAGATCCTTTGTAAGGTACTGATGAAACTCATGAACAACAAACATTCCGATTGGGACAAATAGTTACACCATGTTGTTTGGGCATACCGAGTGGCCTACAAGACCGTACTCAATGCAACTCCCTTTCATATGGTTTTTGGTCAAAACTTTGTGCTTCCTTTTGACTTTTGATACCCACCCTTAAGGTTGCACAAAAACATCAGTGGATCGGCCATGAATTATCATCAAGGATAATGCACTTGGAACAATTGGATGAAACCAAATTGAAAGCAGCAGCAGGCATATATCCAGCAAAGAAGCGATAGAAAGCCTATTTTGATGCACATGTGAAAGACAAAGGCTTAAAAGAAGGTGACTTAGTCCTAGTGTATACATTGAAACAACACACACGGAAACTATAAAAGTGAGGTTATGAACCTATGATCATTAACAGACTCTCGACAAGTTGAGCGATACAATTAGCCACTCTAGAAGGAGAGATAATGCCTAATTACATTAGTGGCTATAGAGTAAAGCTATATCAGGAACATCTTACTGAGGATATGCTTAGACGACTCACGTTGGAAAAGAAGCATAAGGAGGAAAAAAAGAGAATATGCGCGGAAGCTCAGGCAAAAGCTCTAGAATGCATTAAGCGCATGAAACTAAGAAGACAAGGACTGGGGACAGAACATTATAACCATCTGGAAGAAATGAAGTATTTTGATGGCGTTGCACCAAAGTGCGCTCTCCTTCTCGCGATCTCCATGATGATATCCTTGGAGTAGAAAAACGAGCTCCTAAGGCCGCACATGGTACTCCGCACATAGACTGCAAAACACGTAGAAAAACACAATACATAGGAGCACGAAGACAAACTTCTTAGGTCTTACAAATGCAGTCAAACTTACAGTCTGTGACTGACCAGGCCACTATATGTTTTATTAAAGAACATATACAAAGAAGTGTCGAGTGGCCATTTGGCCTTTCACATGGACACTAACGGTAACAATCTCCCACTAAAGGCCAATATGGCCAAAGTAACTATGGGAGAAAAATAAAGAATGATAAAGAATACCTGAGTGTAAGTATACAAACTATACCTCCCACTTGATGAGCATGTTACACAATATACAAGTGACTGTGTAAGATCATGAATCAAGTAACCCCCATCAAGTGAAAATAGTGTCAAAAGCTATCCCGTGGTAGAGCTTTAGTCAAAGCATCTACAACATTATCTCGAGTGTGAACCTTTTCAACAATAACGCGCTCAGTGGCTAAGCAATCTCGAATGAAGTGATACCTCACCTCAATGTGCTTGGTCTTTCCATGATAGACCGGATTCTTAGCCAAAGCAATGGCACTCTGACTATCACTGAGCAAACGAGGTGCATGCTAATGTAAACTCATACCACAAGCAAGACGAGAAAGCCACAAAGCTTCCTTACATGCCTCACTTGCTGCAACATACTCTGCTTCTATGGTGGAAACAACTGTACATTCTTGAAGACGAGATCTCCAAGAGATAGCACCTCTAGCAAAATGAAAAATGTACCCTGATGTAGACTTACGATTGTCTACACAACCGGCATAGTCGGAATCTGTGTAACCAATAATGGATGCTTTCCCTCTACCGAAGCATAGACACTTGTCCTTAGTGCCACTCAGATATCTTAAAATCATCTTGACTGCTTCCCAATGTTTCTTGTCAGGATTAGACATATATCTGCTCACAACTCCCACTGCAAATGCAATGTCTAGTCTCATAGCTACCATAGCATACATGAGACTACCAACAACAGAATGATAGGGAATTTTGTTCATGAATTCCTTTTCCTCATCTGATTTTGGAAAATCATCCTTTGAACCTGTGAAGTACTTTGGATATGTACTCACTTTGAGACAATTATATGCATCTTTTGCTGCTATCACGAGTAATGTGCATGCCAAGAATATTTTTGGCATCCCCCAAATCCTTCATATCCAATGTCTCACTCAACTTCTTTTTGAGAATTGACAAATCATAAGAGCACTTCCCAGCAATCAGCATATCATCGACATAAAGTATCAAGCATATCAAGCTTCCATCTGAGCATCTCTTTGTATAGAGAAAATGATCCCATTGCTTTGAGAATAGCCTTGAGACTTCATAAAAGCATCAAACTTTTGGTACCATTATCTAGGGGACTGTTTAAGTCCATACAAGCTCTTCTTAAGCTTACAAACTAGACTTTCCTTGCCAAGAACTACATAAACCTCTAGTTGTTCCATATAGATTTCATCTGTAAGATCTCCATGCAAGAAAGCAGTTTTCACATCCATTTGGACTAGCTCTAAGTCCTCCATCGAACGAATCCAAGCAACATGCGCAGGGTATTCATCTTGACCACTCGAGAGAAGATTTCCTCGAAATCAACACCATGTTGTTTCTTAAAACCCTTTGCAACAAGTCGTGTTTTATACTTTGGAGAGGCACTATCTGATGTGAATTTTAGCTTATATACCCATTTACATAATAAAACTTTCCTGCCCTTTGGAAAAGGTACCAAATCCCAAGTACCATTCTTGTGAATAGAATCCAACTCACTCTTCATGGCACGCTCCCACTTGATAGATCCTCTGTCTGCATAGCCTCTTTGTAGCAAGAAGGCTCACCGGCATCTGTTAGCATAACAAAATCTAAACTTGGAACATATCTATCAGGTGGATATGAGACACGTGCAGAAAGTCTCAATGGTTGCTGAACAAGAATATGTGCAGACTGATCTGAATGGACATTCTCTTGAACATCCCTATGTGCAGCATTTTTATGCATGCTAATCGGAGGACTAGTATCCTCAAAAACCATGCTTCTCACTTCAACCTCGTTAATGGGATGTTTATGCATGTTAGATTCATTGAAAATGACATCACTACTTTTGATCACTGATCATGTTTCAGGATCCCATAAGCGATATCCAAATTGTCCTTCTCGACCATATCCAAGAAAAATGCATTTCTTTGACTTATGATCAAACTTTTGTCTAAGATTCTTTGGTATATGAACATATGCTTCACACCCAACAACTCAAAGATTATCATAATATGGTGGATTCCATGTCCATAACTCTTGTGCCACTTTCAAACCTTTGGCAATACTAGGTGAAAGGTTAATCACATGAACTACAGTCAATACTGCTTCAGCCCAAAAACCTTGTGAGAGGTTTGCATGATGCAACATAGAGACTACTCTATCTTGAATAGTTATATTCATCCTCTCAGCTACACCATGCTGTAGTGGGGTATAAGGAGCTGTAAACTCTCTATGAATCCCTCTAGACTGACAAAAAAGGCTGAATTCATGTGAGGTATACTCACCCTCATTATCTGAATGTAAAGCCTTAAGCTTGGTTCCTTTTCCTGTATCAATTGAAGCAAGCCATTTTTTGAAAGTAGGGAATACCTCATCCTTCGATTTGATAGGATATAGCCAAACTTTTCTAGTAGCATCATCTATGAAAGTCACAAAGTAAAGAGCACCACCTAAGGACCTAATTGGCATAGGACCACACACATCTATATGAACGAGATCTAAAGGTTGAATCGAAGAGTCAATGTGCAATCTAGGCACATTTCTAGTTTGCTTTCCATATTGACAATGCTCACAAAATAAAAAATCAGAGAAAGATAACACAGGTAAGTAGCCAGAATGAGAAAGATTTTCCATTCCATTACGAGATATATGGCCCAAATGACCATGTCAAATATAAGCCATAGGTTGTTCAGTAATAGCTAACAAGTGTTCTTTCTATGATACAAATAAAGGATAAAGTGAGCCAACTTTGCTTCCTTTTGCAATAACCATATTGCCCTTTGATATGCAAAAGGACTGAGCATAGAAGACCACCTTGTAACCAAGTTCATCAAGTTGACCAACTGACATCAAACTGCGTGATAACTAAGGTACATGGTGTACATTATGCATAGTAAAATTTGAACCATCAATGAACTACACAACCACATCCCCAATCCCCACAACATCACACTGGTAAGAATCACCAAGTCTCATAGTACCAAGAGACTTTGTTGCATAATTAGAGAACCATTCCCTATGTAGTGTCACATGGAAAGAAGCACCAAAATCTAGCATCTAAGAGTGGGAAAGAGAATCAGCCATAAGAGCCTCAGTTGGCACAATACAATCAAGCGTCAACACATCAACATCATCAGAAATAGCATTAATTTCTTCAATCTTCACAGTCAAAGTAGATGGTGCAGGTAACTATTTAACATGCCCATCAACACTCTGTCCTTTACCTTTAGCATTCTTTAATGCATAATAGTCTTTCTTCATGTGTCCTTTCTTATGAAAATAATGGCATTCGATATCCCTCTTCCTTGATTTACTTCTACTCTTATTCCATTGACCATTATTTTCCTTGTTCTTGCTCCTGCCACATTGTTGATTCTTTCCTTGGTAAGAATCACGAACATTATATGCATCTCAACTCTGAGTGCCAACCATAGATTTTCTACGAATCTCCTCACTCAAGAGTGCTCCACATATGTCATCATAGACGAGTTTACCACCAGGTGCACTATTGCTAAAAGCTGTGCAAAATGTCTCCCATGATGAAGCGAAGGTGCATAACAGCAATACTGCTTTCATTTCATCATCCATATTCATTTTTTGAGCCTGTGTCACTCTAGCACAATGGTGAGTACCAACGTGAGGAGATACACCTCATAAATGTCAATCCGTGGAGACGTGAGGACTAGTATGAAGACTATGAGCAAGTGATGGCACAAGTGCATGAGTGAAAGCACACAAGCATACACACACATACACACACACGCGCACAAGGTAAGAGCAAAGAGTAGAACAATGGAAAGCTTCGATTACCATATGAACTCTCTTACAAAGCTGAAATCTACAACAAGCTAACCCCAAAAATGAGCTCTCCAGCCCTTTTTATAGTTTTTTGAGTAGTTTTGGCCCTGTCCAGACCTAGTGTCCAGCCTAGTTAAAAATTAGGTTCCAAGGCTTATTTGGGGGCTCAAATGGAATCTAAAAATTATGAAAATTGGTAGTATGATACATCTAATACTCCTCAAGCTCAAGGACTCATTGGCTTGAACAAAATGGAGTTATAAAAACTAGAAAATGGTATTTACAATGATTTTTAGTGATAAAAATCACTATTTTTATAGGGATTTCTTCTGAAAATTTGACAGGTGCTTCTTGGAGCTCCCTACTTGCTCCTTCTTCTTGTGTCACCACTTCCTTGATGCCCTTTTATGCCTGTGCTTGACCTTGAGCTTCAACACTCCCCCCCCTCTTGAGTCTGTCGTCCCTGACAGACCCTTGTTGTAGTGGTTGTTCCATGTAGTACGTTGAGAGGTAGTGTCCTTTACGTTCAACAGGAGCGATCCATTTTCCCAATGTAGCCTGATCATTTGTCTGCTAGCTCTTGCAGTTTGTAGTCCCTTTGTATGTACTTCTTCCTTGTATTCCATCTTGATGGTGCATTTGTGAGCTTTCCAAAACTACTAGTTGCTCAAAGGAGGTGGTCAATGTTGATTATGAGCAACTCTCGGTGGTGGATGGCTTCCTTGCTCTTGTAGTGGTCACCCTGATGTCCTCTGATTCTTCCAAAGATGGCGTTCATAGTTTTCATGGCAAGTACTTGTAACCCATAATGGATGATGGGTCAGTGCATTAGTGCATGGGTTGGACGAGATATGTGCCTTGTGCATGGCCTTGTAATATAGCCCTATGCATGCGTACTTGGAAAATGCATGGGAAGAAGTATGGTGCAAGAATTTGGGTCTTGAGCGGAGTGCTCAAGGGTATGCCGATGAAGAGGTTTCCTAATCTATCATGGTTATAGTGTTGTTCAAGCATGGATGTCTTACCATGTTGAAAGGTCTATTGATCTTCATCTCTCCTTGTTGTACTCCATCATGATGATTGACCATCAGCTTGTCTTCCGTTGTCGATGGTTCGCATTGGGGATTCGTCAAACACACAATCCTCTTTTTTTTTTTTTTTAATACAAAGTCACAAAACAAGAAGAAAGATGTTAGTATCAATAAAATATTTTACATGTGTCCGATGTGTCGCGTGTGCCTGGCATTCGCAATTGTGTCTATGCACAGCCATGTAAGGTGGCCCTATATTAATGCATACTTTGGAAATGCATGACCTGAATGGTGCAAAAGACAAGTTTATGCCATAGGCACATGGTTGTTGCCCGTCGAGGCTTTCAATGTGGTTGGTGAATGTTGATGCAGTCTTTGCTAGATGTAGCTAGTGGATCCTGAAATGATGTAATCCTTCTTATAGGGATCCATTTCAGGATCGTATTTGGCCCTATGGACGTAGGCTCTGTCCTCTTTATCTTTGGGTGGTTTCTGAATTTTGGTATCCAGCATGGTTGGCTCTTTGGCACTATGGAAGCTAGTGGTACTTTTGGCTTCCAAACCCATATTTTTGATGGTTGACTTCTCATTGTTGTTGAAGAGGTGGGTTGATTGGCTTTGGTTGTTTGTGCTTTGTGCTGACCCTTGCTTCTCCTTGGCGTCTTTGTGGAGGCTTTGCTTGTGAGGGAGATTTGTGGTGTTTGTGCATGTAAGATTGTCTTGGGTACCCATATTTGTAATTGCCCTTTTTGAACTGCAACTAACTTCTTTGGCACCCAAATTTGTATGTTATTATGGCCGGCCGCCTTCAATTGCTTTGGTACCCAAATTTGTCGAAGACCGTAGGATTGAGCTGGTCCTCGTTTCTTGATGCTTCTTTCAGCATGGTTGGCTTGCCTCACTAGGAAGGGTTGTGGCAAAGCTGGTGCTTGTTCTCCTTTGCGTACCCAAATCTGCTTCATGCCCTGAGCTTCTCTCTTCTTGAATTATGTCTGTCGAGTTGATATAGCAGATGTCTTTTTTGCTTGCCTCTTTGGTCGAGTTACACTTGCATTACTATGTGAAGAAGAAGAGAGGTTTGCTGGCCTTTGAGCTTGTGCTTCCATGATTGAGTCCTTTTGCTTCGTAGGGTTTTTGACACACATAACATTTTCTTTATGAAGATTAGTTTCAAAAGAACTAAGAGAATGTGTGCTACTTGGCTTTGTGCGCATGCAATTCTCTAATTCTACTGTGATACATTGTTCAGGCGCCCCAACTTGAAGGAGTTGACATCGTAGGTTCAAGTTTACTCCATGGTCGTAAATCCAATCTTGACCCAAGACAAGGGGCTCTATAATCTCCTCATCGTGACATACTAGCATTTTGACTTTCATGGGCATATTTTGAAGGTAGATGGGAAGTTCCACCTCGCCCAAACAAGGGGTTTCCACACCTCCCAAACCTATGAGATAGGCTTCTATAGGCTTTATGTTCAATTGCAAGTCTTGCCAGTAGGATAGTCTAACTGCACTAGTTGTTGCACCTGAGTCAATCAATGCTCTCACAGTCTTTGCATTCTTCCCTTGTCCTACCGCTATGGTCACAAATGGACGTCGATCCATTATTTGAGAACCAATTACACGTGATGTTTGACACATGGCCATGTGGTATCTTGGGGCCTCCGGGTTAACATCTAGGCCTAGGCGTCTTAACTTATTTCTCCTAATGCGTTCTCGAGCCTCTGCCTGTGCTTCTTCTCTAACCCTTAGCTCTTCTTCTTTCCGCTTCTTAGCAGTGTTGAGTCTCTTTAGCATATCCTCTGTAAGAGGTTCTTGATATAGCTTGACTCGACAACCACTGATATAGTTGGGCAAGATATCACCTTCTAGTGTGGCCAATTGAACTGCACCGCTAGTGGAAATTCTATTAATGATCATGGGTCCATATCCTCTTTTTTCCAATTTACGAGCATGTTGCTTTAGTGTATAAACCAACACTAGGTCTCCCTCTTTCAAGCCTTTATCCTTGATATGTGCATCAAAGTATGCCTTTTTCCTTTTCTTTGCAGCATAGATGCCCGCAGCCGCACGTAACCTTGTCTCACCTAAGCGTTCTAGATCAAAGATCCTAGAGGATAATTCATGTCCATTCCACTCATGCTCTTGTGCTATTTTTAAAGTTGGGATTAGGAAGTCCAATGGTAGCACAACATTCTGTCTAAAGACCACCTGAAATGGGGTGGCATTGAGTACCGTCTTATAGGCAACTCGGTAGGCCCAAATAGCATGGTGAAGTTGTTTGTCCCAATCAGAGCGTTTGTTATTTACGAGTTTTTTCAACACGTTACATAGGATCTTATTCGTGCTCTCAGCTTGTCCGTTAGCTTGTGGATGATAAGGGGCAGACTTCTTGTGTATCACCATGAATTCTTGAAGGAGTTTTCCAATGACCTCGTTCAAGAAGTGCGTACCTCTATCACTAACCAACTCTATTGGTAACCCATATCTAGTGAACACATTTTCGAATAAGAACTTAGCCGTCGTTTGAGCATCATTATTTGTTGTGGCTTTTACTTCCACCCACTTTGTGAGGTAATCAGTGGCTACAATAATGTATTCGGCATGGGAGTTTCTAGCTGGGGGGTTAATAGGACCAACAAAGTCTATACCCCACTTCGAGAATGCACGTCCTCCCATCATTGGCCTCAAAGGCATCTCATCTTTTCTAATTGGGTACTAGGCACGTTGGCATGTATCACATTTCTTCACATAGGTATGTGCATCCATATGAAGAGTGGGCCACCAAAGTCCTGAGAATAGAATAGACTTGATTACTCTGTCAGGCCCAAAGTGTCCACCTGCCACACTGCTATGTGCAGCTTCTAAGACTTTCAAATAATCTGATTCATGAACGCACAATCTTAAATAGCCATCTTTGCCTCTTCGGTATAGGTTATCGCCTACTAAGGCATAGTCTTTAGCCTCTTGCTCCATGCTTCGTTTCCTTGCTAGACTAGCCTCCTTGGGTAATGTTCCCGATCTCATGAATTCTACCAATGGAGCACTCCAGTCTGGAATTAATGACACGTGATAAAGAGTAGCATGCTCCATTGGCGGTCTCTCTTGACATATTGGACAATTCTTGATCCACTCATGAATTTCTTTGTCTATGCTAGGCCAATATACTCCCAAACGTTTTAGGTTTTGCAATGTTCGCTGTTTAGAATAGTGATTTCCTAGCAATCCTTCATGAGCTTGTTGCAACCAACTGTTATGTTCATCGTCCTCGACACAACAAGCTAGAACACCTTCCGTGTATTGTTTATACATGCTTCCTGCCAATATTTGATAGCTTTGTGATCGTACAATTTCATCCTTGTTCGTCTTCACCTTCTTATTTGCAGGTCCAAAGGTTAGGACTGGTACCAACTTATTTGCCCATTTAGGAACAACTTCTAAATTGAATAGATAAGCATCGGGCGATTCATCAGACACTCCTTGCGGTGGCTCTCCTGAAGTGATGCGAGAAAGGTGATCCGCTCTGAGGTGGGTCTTACCTTGCCTAACAACCACTTCAAAGTCATATTCCATTAGTAAGAGGAACCATCTTACTAAGCGTCCTGTGTTGCAAGGTTTATTGACCAAGTATAATAAAGCTTGATGATCAGTGAAAAATTTGAACTTGTTGGCCAATAGATAGTGTCTAAACTTCTTCACAGCATATACCATGCCTAAACCTTCTCTTTCGGTTGTGGTGTAGTTTCGTTCAGCAGCGTTCAATTGCCTACTAGCATATGCTATAGGCAAATCTAAATTCCCTTCACCAGTTGGTTGTGACAACACACATCCTATTGCATAATTGGATGCATCCACGTGTACATGGAATGGCTTATTCCAATCAGGAGTGGTCAGTATTGGTGCTGTGCACAAGCGTCTCTTCAGCTCATTGAAGGACTTTTCGCATTCGTCATTCCACTCAAAATTTGTCAACAAGGCATAAAGAGGTTTAGATATGATTGCATACATGTGGATGAACCTACGGTAATATCCACAATGGCCCATAAAGGCTTGTACCTCTTTAACATTCCTTGGTCTCGGCAACTCCACTATGGCTTTTACTTTATCCTCATCTGTTGATATTCCATTCTTAGAAACAATATGACCTAAGATTTTACCTTGACGTACCATGAACACACACTTTTCTGGGTTCAGACACACTCGATATTCTCTACACTTGTTGAAGATCTGTCTGAGCTCAGGGATGTGGTATCTTCGCTCTTGGGAATGAGCACATAAATCATCCACATATACTTCTAAGCTATTTTGCAAGAACTCTTTGAAGACATGACACATGAGCCTTTGGAATGTTGTAGGTGCATTAGTGAGCCCAAATGGCATCACACAAAATGCAAAGATTCCCCATTCTGTGGCAAAAGCCGTTTTGTGTTGATCTTCTGGGGCAATGGCTACTTGGTTGTAACCTGAAAATCCATCAAGGAAGCTATAAACTTCCTTGCCTGCAACACGCTCCAATAAATGTTCAGTGATTGAAAGTGGATAACTATCTCTTATCGTGGCGGCATTAACTTTTTTTAGGTTAATACACACACATAACTTTCCATTCTTCTTGGGCACCACTACAATGGGAGACACCCATTCAGTATGCTCAATCTCATAGATGAATCCAGCTTCAATCAATCTATCAATTTCTTCTTTTATTTTGGCTGCATAAGTGTCATTATATGTGTAGGGCTTATGTTTGGTGGGCTTGGCATCTGCTATCATGGGAATCGTATGAGAACAAATTTTCGGATCTACTCCCTTCAAGTCTCTATAGTGCCATGCAAACACGTCCCTATATTCCCTTAACAAGTCTACCAACTCTGCTTCCTCTTCTTTACTTAGGTCATCTCCTATATATGTACATCTCTCTTCATTCTCTTCGATGGTGACTACGATTTTTTTGGTCTTTTCTTTGTTATCATATGCTTCTCCTATTGTGGCCTCTCTCTTAGGCATTCGTATCATAATTTTTCGGTCTTCCACTTCATATTTCTTGAAATTTTCTGGTACTTCAAATAATTGCTCCTCCTCGCCTTGTTTCGCTACTTTTCTTTTCTTTTTCTTTTTACTACCTTCACTCCCATCCTTTGAATTTACTGTTTTGATGCCTGTGAGAGGTTCTTCTTCTTTTTGTGTAATTACTCCTATGTCCTCTAGATAGTGCTCCTCTTAAATAAAGCAACTATCCATCACAATGGACTCTAGATCATCATCATTCTCTTCCTGTTCTATGAAGTCGTTAGAGTCGAATTCTTCTAGCAAGGGCTGACACATGAACACTGAAATATCATAACCCTCCTCATCACAATGAGGTGTCCATTGTTCTTCATTGACAGCAATGTCCATGGTAGCTAAGATTTCTGCCCAACCATGAGGCTCAAATTCCTCATCTAGAAATATCATCGGCGTATAGGCTGGGTCTCGAACTGGTCTATCTCCTTGAGAAGTTCCTTTTTCTCTTGCCTTTAAGCGTTTTTCCTCTTCCTTTGCAACCTTGCACATCCACAAATGAGTATCTTCATGCATCCAAGATGTATCAGATGAACTTTTAGAATGCACAGAGATGGAATCTTCTTGCTCCTTGTGGATAGAATTCCACTGTAGAGGTGGTACATCCCTGAAGGTGTAGTCCTTCAAATTTACCTTGGTCGTGACCCCTAAGCATTGCAAGTATAAGGAGTTGGTTCCCCAATCCTGTACAACTTGCAGTTGTCGTAGGAAGGGTCTTCCTAGGATCATTTCGTAGGTAGTAGTTTTACCAAAGTCACATATAGCAAAGGTGTGCTCAAACTCTACGCCACACGTGGTTAGAGTTATCCCTTCTAGCAATCCTAGAGGTCTTTCGACATGGCCGTCAACCATCTGAAGCTTCATTCTAGTTGGTCTTAATGCAGGTTTACCCCATTGCTTCCACAAGGAAGTGGTCGCAATAGCAACACCAGCACTTGAATCTATGATTGCTTTGGTTGTGTAACCTTGGCAGGCGATCGGAAGATAAGTATTACCTTCCTCACCTTCGCTCATGTCCCCTATTTTGTCTAGAGGTATCTCTGGAACTTTTTGGTTAGAGCCTGCTTTTGGTATATTGGAATCAAGTTCGGGAACTTGATCCTTCACGTGCTTCCATAGCTCAGGTTTTGCTTTGAGCAGCTCCTCAACCGTGAGATGACACTGAACCTTAGTGTTCTTCACTACGTCAGTGTTTCTTGGTGAAGTATTTCGATGGCGTGCACCACACTACACTCTCCTTCTCGAGAGCTCCACGACGATATGCTCGGAGTATAAAACCGAGCTCCTGACGCCACACACAGTACTCCGCACAGATGTTGTAGAATACGCAAAAAACGCAGTACACAGGGAGCACGAAGACAGACTTCTTAGGTCTTGCAAATGCGGTCGAACTTACAGTCCGTGACTGACCAGGCCACTATATGTTTTATTAAAGAACATATACAAAGAAGTGTCCGGTGGCCATTTGGCCTTTCACATGGACACTAACGGTAACAATCTCCCACTAAAGGCCAATATGGCCAGAGTAACTATGGGAGAAAAAAGAAAGAATGATAAAGAATACCTGAGTGTAAGTATACAAACTATACCTCCCACCTGATGGGCATGTTACACAGTATACAAGTGACTGCGTAAGATCAAGAATCAAGTAACCCCCATCAAGTGACAACAGTGTCGAAAGCTATCCTGTGGTAGAGCTTTAGTCAAAGCATCTGCAGCATTATCTCGAGTGTGAACCTTCTCAAGAATAATGCTCTCAGTGGCTAAGCAATCTCTAATGAAGTGATACCTCACCTCAATGTGCTTGGTCTTTGCATGATAGACCGGATTCTTAGCCAAAGCAATGGCGCTCTGACTATCACTGAGCAAGTGAGGTACATGCTGAGGCAAACCCATATCACAAGCAAGACGAGAAAGCCACAATGCTTCCTTACATGCCTCACTTGCTGCAACATACTCTGCTTCTGTGGTGGAAATAGCTGTACATTCTTGAAGACGAGATCTCCAAGAGATAGCACCTCCAGCAAAATGAAAAATGTACCCTGATGTAGACTTACGATTGTCTACACAACCAGCATAGTCAGAATCTGTGTAACCAATAATGGATGCTTTCCCTCTACCTAAGCATAGACACTTGTCCTTAGTGCCACTCAGATATCTCAAAATCATTTTGACCGCTTCCCAATGTTTCTTGCCAGGATTAGACATATATCTGCTCACAACTCCCACTGCAAATGCAATGTCTGGTCTCGTAGCTACAATAGCATACATGAGACTACCAACAGCAGACTGATAGGGAATTTTGGTCATGAATTCCTTTTCCTCATCTGATTTGGGGCAGTCATCCTTGCTCAATTTCACATATGTGGGTAAAGGTGTACTCAATGCCTTTCCACCCTGCATATTGAATCGATGAAGTACTTTGGATATGTACTCACTTTGAGACAAGTATATGCATCTTTTACTCCTATCACGAGTAATGCGCATGCCAAGAATATGTTTGGCATCCCCCAAATCCTTCATATCAAATGTTTGACTCAACTTCTTTTTGAGAATTGACAAATCATAAGAGGACTTCCCAGCAATCAACATATCATCGACGTAAAGTATCAAGCATATCAAGCTACCATCAGAACATCTCTTTGTGTAGAGACAATGATCCTCATTGCTCCGAGAATATCCTTGGGACTTCATAAAAGCATCAAACTTTTGGTACCATTGTCTAGGAGACTGTTTAAGTCCATACAAGCTCTTCTTGAGCTTACAAACTAGACTTTCCTTGCCAGGAACTACATAACCCTCTGGTTGTTCCATATAGATCTCATCTGTAAGATCTCCATGCAAGAAAGCTGTTTTCACATCCATTTGGACTAGCTCTAAGTCCTCCATTGCAACGAATCCAAGCAACATGCACAAAGTAGTCATCTTGACCACTGGAGAGAAGATTTCCTCAAAATCAACACCATGTTGTTGCTTAAAACCCTTTGCAACAAGTCATGCTTTATATTTTGGAGAAGCACTATCTGATGTGAATTTCAGCTTATATACCCATTTACATGGTAAAGCTTTCCTGCCCTTTGGCAAAGGTACTAAGTCCTAAGTACCATTCTTGTGAATAGAATCCAACTCACTCTTCATGGCACGCTCCCACTTGACATGATCCTCTATCTGCATAGCCTCTTTGTAGCAAGAGGGCTCACTAGCATCTGTTAGCATAACAAAATCTAAACCTGGAACATATCTATCAGGTGGATATGAGACACATGCAGAACGTCTCAATGGTTGCTGAACAGGAACATGTGCAGACTGATCTGAATGGACATTCTCTTGAACATCCCTATGTGCAGCACTTTTATGCATGCTAACCGGAGGACTAGTATCCTCAAACACCACTCTTCTCACTTCAACCTCCTTAATCGGCTGTTTATGCATCTTAGACTCATTAAAAATGACATCACTACTTCTGATCACTGACCGTGTTTCAGGATCCCATAAGCGATATCCAAATTGTCCTTCTCGACCATATCCAAGAAAAATGCATTTCTTTGACTTATGGTCCAACTTCTGTCTAAGATTCTTGGGTATATGAACATATGCTTCACACCCAAAAACTCGAAGATGATCATAATATGGTGGTTTCCCTATCCATAACTCTTGTGCCACTTTCAGACCTTTGGCAGTACTAGGTGAAAGGTTAATCACATGAACTACAGTCAGTACTGCTTCTGCCCAAAAACCTTGTGAGAGGTTTGCATGATGCAACATAGAGACTACTCTATCTTGAATAGTTCTATTCATCCTCTCAGCTACACCATTCTGTACTGGGGTATAAGGAGCTGTAAACTCTCTACGAATCCCTCTACACTGACAGAAAAGGCTGAATTCATGTGAGGTATACTCACCCCCATTATCTGAACGTAAAGCTTTAAGCTTAGTTCCTTTTTCAGTCTCAACTAAAGCAAGCCATTTTCTGAAAGTAGGGAATAAATCATCCTTCGATTTGATAGGATATACCCAGACTTTTCTAGTAGCATCATCTATGAAAGTGACAAAGTAAAGAGAACCACCTAAGGACCTAGTGGGCATAGGACCACACACATCTGTATGAACAAGATCTAAAGGCTGAATTGAAGAGTCAATGTGCGTTTTATGCACATTTCTGGTTTGCTTTCCATATTGACAATGCTCACAAAATGAAAAATCAGAGAAAGATAACACAGGTAAGTAGCCAGAACGAGAAAGATTTTCCATTCCACTACGAGATATATGGCCCAAACGACCATGCCAAATACAAGCCATAGGCTGTTCAGTAACAGCTACAAGTGTTCTTTCTGTGATACAAATAAAGGGTAAAGTGAGCCAACTTTCCTTCCTTTTGCAATAACCATATTGCCCTTTGATATACGAAAGGACTGAGCATAGAAGAGCACCTTGTAACCAAGGTCATCAAGTTGACCAATTGACATCAAACTGCGTGATAACTGCGGTACATGGCGTACATTATGCATAGTAAATTTTGAACCGTCAATGAACTGCACAACCACATCTCCAATCCCCACAACATCACACTGGTAAGAGTCACCAAGTCTCACGGTACCAAGAGACTTTGCTGCATAATTAGAGAACCATTCTCTATGTGGTGTCACATGGAAAGAAGCACCAGAATCTAGCAGCCAGGTGTGGGAAAGAGAATCAGCCATAAGTGCCTCAGATGGCACAGTACTATCAAGTGTCAACACATCAGCATCATCAGAAATAGCATTAATTTCTTCAATCTTCACAGTCGAAGTAGATGGTGCAGGTAACTGTTTAACATGCCCATCAACATTTTGTCCTTTACCTTTAGCATTCTTTAATGCATAACAGTCTTTCTTCATGTGTCCTTTCTTATGACAATAATGACATTCAATATCCCTCTTCCTTGATTTACTTCTGCTCTTATTCCGTTGACCATTCTTTTCCTTGTTCTTGCTCCTGCCACGTTGTTGATTCTTTCCTTGGTAAGAATCACGAACATTATATGCATCTCCACTCTGAGTGCCAACCATAGATTTTCTAGAAATCTCCTCACTCAAGAGTGCTCCACATATGTCATCATAGACGAGTTTACCACCTGGTGCACTATTGCTAATAGCTGTGCAAAATGTATCCCATGATGATGGCAGGGTGCATAACAGCAATACTGCTTTCATTTCATTGTCCATATGGCACCAAACTCATTTAGATGAGCAGCAACACTATCTGTGTCCTTCATACGAAGGTCGTATAATTTTCTCATCAGATATACTTTATTTGATGCCGTCTCTTTTTCATATGTATTGCATAACTTCTTCCAAAGCTCCTCTGCACTTTCACAGTCTAATACTGTAAAGTAAACATTATCTGCTAGGTGCAAGCGAATGGTAGACCTGGCCATTTCATCTAACTCATCCCAATCATCTTCATCCATGTCAGCAGGCTTCTTTGAGATCCCATTTACTGGCTTCCATTGCCTTCTTTGAATCAGCACATCTTTAATCTGATTCTTCCATAGAGCAAAGTTTGTGCCATCAAATTTTCGGATCTCAAAATGGTCTTTGCCCTGCAAGTTATAGCTCCTCCTCGGAACGCTAGCACTAGACCCTGATCCACCGAATGTGCCTGAGACCTCTGATGCCATGATCGTAGAGAACTGAATAGAATGATAATGGAGCTAGAAGAGTCCAAAAACACCAACAAATAAGTGTATCAAGGAGTAAATCGACCACTATATAGTTGACTAAACCAGAAATTTGGAAAAATTTTGCCAGAGTATCCTCTACAAAATTAGCATATGACCAGTGTCAAAGTATCATAAAACTGCAAGTACTAACATGTCTACCTGCATAGTGAATCACTGACTCCACTGCATATAATCAGTTACCCAATAGAAGCCAACTAGGCTTATCGAGCACCTATGAACAACTATCATACATCTCCTATGGCGAGGCTGGGTAAGTCTTCCATCTGCATCACCGAAGAGACCCCGACATCTGGGTGTCTCCGAGTTAAGAAAACCTCACCACGACCCTCTTTATCAAACGTAAAAGGCTTTATGCAAAGAACGTAACCGCTATATCAATGCCCACATGGATGTACATAAGCGGTATCCACAGAAGCGTACATGGTGTGTATGTGCTCAATATATGCATTAAAATGACACTGAAAGGCTGAATACATAGCCCAAAAAACTGGCCAATAACACCTGCAAGTGTCTGTCAACTCTGATGTTTTAGGCTTTAAAAACCTGCATAAATTTGCAGCGACTGCTCCCACCAAAACTGAAAACCCCTCGAGAAACCTGTAGTTTTACAAGTGTGGCTGAAAATACAGCCCCAAAGGTTGATATTTATTGTCTGAGAAGTACAAGGAACACTCTTCTTGATGTTCTTGGACCTGTGTGAAGAGAACTACGTGCGAAAGTACTCCGAAATGGCTCCAAAAACACCCCAAAATTGCTTCAGAAATAGGCTTTAAAAGCAAAAATGAAGCTTTGAGGGACCAAAACTTGTTCAAGGTAATGTCAACCTTAGTCTTTCCCCTTCTTCAAACACCACAAGAGTGTAGCTTAGTGGCAAGAGATTGCCACGGTTAAGCGAGCTCTGGGGGGAACAGTACTGGGATGGGTGACCTCCCGGGAAGTACCGGGAACCTCTATATTCCTTGATCGTTGAGGTCCTCCCTCGCGCACAGCCAACGGCGCCAACGGTGACTTCGGTGACTCGGATGACAAGGTATGCCAAGGTCTATGCCTTGGTCGCCGCCTTACTCGTAAGCCTTGGAACAAAGCTTTTCGCCTCGAACTGCTCTGATACCAGTGAAGTATTTCGATGGTGTGCACCACACTACACTCTCCTTCTCGAGAGCTCCACGATGATATGCTCGGAGTATAAAACCGAGCTCCTGACGCCACACACAGTACTCCGCACAGATGTTGTAGAATACGCAGAAAATGCAGTACACAGGGAGCACGAAGACAGACTTCTTAGGTCTTGCAAATGCGGTCGAACTTACAGTCCGTGACTGACCAGGCCACTATATGTTTTATTAAAGAACATATACAAAGAAGTGTCCGGTGGCCATTTGGCCTTTCACATGGACACTAACGGTAACACTTGGAACCACCGAGTCTTCGTTTCTGATCACTATCGTGGGAGCTCTGAGCTGGAGAGATTCAGATTCCCATGGGCCTGTGAACTGTGGCAACTCTTGTAAGGAATTAGATTCAAAATCTAATCGTTCATCTTCTTGTTGCTCTGTTTGGTCTCCATAGACAGACGGGATGTCTTGGGGAAACTGGTCATGAAGATCATCAATCTCAAGAATAGGAGGGGGAACATCCTTCTCCTTGGCCCATTTTGCTTCTTGTATTTCCCGCAAGAACTTTTGAGAGTGTTGTTGAATTGAAAGAGGCTCTCCATCATCTATGGAGTCAGGAACATAGACTTTCTTTGGTGATGAGCTTTCTCTTTCAATAGTTAGTTGAGCCTGTGGAGGTAAGGAAACTTGCGGTTTATTTACCAATTGCTCTAATCTTTCTAGTAAGCCCTGGAAGTGCAAACCCGGTGTAATAGCATTCGTCTGATTGAATGATTGATTGGCCTCGAACATAGCTTGAGCTAGTTCCACAATTTTTATGCACATCTTTGTCCGTTCAATCTCTAAATCTGCTCTAGGGTAGCTCTTGTCTAAGTTTGCAGGTGTTGGCCCTTCTTGAAGTCGAGCCTGGTATGCCTTGAACATCATGTCCAAGTCTTCTGGGGTTGGATCTGCAAGAACAGACCCTGATTGTGGTGGTCTATTTACACTGGTTGGTGGGTGGGGATGAGGTGGTGTGGATGGAGTTTTGAGCTCAGAGGGGCTTTGAGAGGCAATATCTTCTATTTTTGTTTTTGCATCTTTCAGGCTTTCTTCTAGTTCGGATAACTTTTTGGTCCACTTACGATTGGCCTTCTCTAGTATCCTTCCATGTTCTTGTTCTTCTCTTACTAGGCTCTCCTGATTCACTTGGCTCTGATTGCTCAGCTGGTTTAGTTTGTTGTAAGGCTTGTGCCCTAGTAACTACGTGTATAGGAGCCACATTATCACTACTGGAACCTGAATCCCTTGCTAGGCCTACTACATTGATGGGTGTAACCTTTGGTGCACTAGCGGGATGTCCGGGACAATCTCTCAGGAGCTGTTCTTTGCCACACTCAAGACAAACAACTTGTATCGTGATGTCTGCCCTTGTGTCGGAGCTAGTGGGTGGGGTGATTGTTGTCTTGGCATAGGTTGAGGTTGGCTATATCCTTCATGTTCATACAGTCCAGGGAATCTTTGTGGTCCTGGACATGGGTTATGCCTAGGAACTTCTCTGCCTTGTTCTGCAGGAGGGTACCTGTATGGTCTACCTTGGGGTGGTACAAACGGTAGTGGCTGTCTATTCTTTGGATAGTTTTCGGTGTTGTAGTTGACGTACTTTTGCTCCCTATAAGAGTACATGTTAGGCGCTTGAGGTGGTTGTCTATCGTAAGGGTAAGGTTGTGATAACCCTAATGCTTCTCTGGTGCAGACATGAGATGGATGATCCCCACCGCAAAGTGTGCAACTTCCTAACATTGCCACTCTCAAGGGGGAGTTCTGGTAGTTCCTTTGTCCTTGTACTCCTAATTTCTTGGCCACTAACTCTGTCACTTCCTCCACATAACTCAAACTAGAAGTTTCATTGCTTATCATATCCTTTGACTTGGTAGGATCTTGTGTGATTTTGAGGTCCTCAGCTAAGTTGTCTTCCAAATCTACGCACTCCTGAAGACACTCACTCAGAGTTTGTAGCCGTTTTACGTATACTAATGTTAGCTCAATAAATGTTCGGTTTTGGTGCACTAATATGTTTGTATTTGGCAGAAGAAGATGTTTGATTACAGGTATTTGAAGACTGATCAAATGTTTGAAGGGAAGTATTTGCAACTACATGATGCCATCATGATCAGAAAGGATCGGGAACTTGGTACTGCTGTTGGAAATGCAGTGATGGACATGATACTCTCATCATGGACATGATGAAAAATCTCTATTGCTCTTTAGGAGAATGAAGAGTGATGGATTTTGCTTAGACGCAAAGGGCTTGGTTTGTATGCTGCAGGCATGTGGCAATGAAGTAGATGTTAAGATAGGTGAAGAGATTCATGCAGAAATAATCAAAGGTGGGTTGGTGTTTATAGATGATGCCGTTGGTGTTGCATTATTAAACATGTATGTCAAGTGTGGTGCACTTCCAAAAGTTCAGCAAGTTTTCCAAGAACTTCGATTTCGAGATGTGGTCTCTTGGAATGCATTGATCACAGGATATTGTAAGCATGGTTATGCCAAGAGAGCAATTTCCTGTTTGGAGCTGATGGAAGCAGAGGGCCATTCACTAGACGAAGTCACTATTCTCTGTGCCTTGCAGGCCTGTGGTAGCATTGGAGCAATTGAGAATGGCCAGCACATTCAGACTATGATTACAGATGAAGGCTTGCATGAGATGAACTTAGCTCTTGGGAATGCATCCTTGGACATGTACATGAACTGTGGTGAACTGCCCAAAGCCCAAGAGTTTTTCGATGGTTTGCCCTTCCAAGATGTGGTAACTTGGAATACACTGCTCTTAGGATACTGTCAGAATGGGTTTGCTGAGGAAGTATTGAATTCTTTGTGTCTCATGGAACGTGGGGGTCTCTTCCCAGATAGAACAACTTTTTCATGCATCTTGAAAGCTTGTGGTAGCCTAAGAGACATTGAGAAGGGTAAAAAGATACACATTGAGGTTGCAAGGCAGGGGCTGCTCCTAAATGACGTAGTGCTTGGAAATGTGTTGGTTGACATGTATGCCAAATGTGGTGAACTGCAATATGCACATCAAGTGTTTAATGAACTTCCAGTGAAAGATAAGACGGGTTGGACATCCCTAATTGCTGGACATTGCGAATGTGGTGCAAACAAGGAAGCACTACAATGTTTCCAGCAAAATGAAGCACAAGGGTTTCCCTCCGGATGCAGTGACTTTTGCATGCGTTTTGAAGGCATGTGGGAACATGGGAGCTGTGGAAGCAGAACCGCGTTTCTGGATGGGAGGAGAAGCTTCTGGGCGCTGTCATTTTTTTTTTTTTTTTGGCTTCTTCTCTTTTTTTTTTGGGGGGCCCAAGTCCGTTTTGTTGCAGGCCTCAAGAAAAAACGGAAAAAGGGGGGTTTGTTTGTCCTCTGCCGCCACACTTCTCTGACGAAGAAAAAACGGAAAAGGGGGCAGGTCCGTTGGCGCTGACAGGCCCTCTGGGAGATGTTCTGGCCACTGCTATTCTGGATTTCAATATAGGGAAAGAGGGAGACTGCTCGTCGGATACAGAGAGTTCTAGTTTTTGACACGCACAGAGAAGAGTGCGAGAGGAGAGAGACACAAGGAGGACATTTCAGAAGACCTTCCGAAGGTGGGGGCTGAAGAAAGCGGGAGCTAGAATATAGATGGCAGACAGCGTCCGATTCATCTCTGTCAACAAGACTCATGCCATGTGGGGATGCATCATATAACTTCAGCACAGCAGCAGCTGAAGTCGTAAAGCAATGGTCGCCTCGACGTGGACTTGCCGATCGTGGCGTAGGACAAAACAGTTGGTCTGAAGTAACGATGAAGCTCGTCAATCTGCGCGGTTTGTAGGATGCTCTGAACGGCGGCAGGAGACTCTTGGGGTTGGACGTGGGCGTCAAACACTTAGGGGTCGCTATTTCGGATGCTGAATGCCGCATCGCCGTGCCCTCATGGTAAGCAATTTTCTTTGATATCGTTGGTACAAGCAGCACGCATGGACACAGGTGAAGACTTATGGACGCCTATTATAATATTACTGAATATAGCAACATTGTTACTATTGCGGTGGGAAATCTCAATGTAAGACTAGGCGCTAGAGAGAAGTAAAGAATAACTGCAAAATAGCAGCAGAAAATTTCCTTTGTAGGAATGCTGACTGTAGAATCATACACGACAACACCTTGAAGCTAGCGAACAAGCCGGGTGATTAAGGACAATGTGGCAGGATTTGTAGTTGGATATCCTGTGAGCATAGCAGGACTTCGGGGTTTGCAGACGGTAAAAGTAGATGAATTCGTTTCCAGGTTACGTAACACAGAAGCATTTGAAGGACTTGTATATTCTTGGGAGGATGAAAGATTTACTTCTCAGGTGGTAGCAAGTATGTTAAAGGATTATGATATTAATCCTCTGATTTTGAAGCACATCTCAGACAAATTCTCCGCAGTGAATATACTTCAGGCTTGCTTGGATCGTCTAAATCGACTTGCTCGTGAAATGTAAGATGTTACAAGTGAAATGATGTCAGATCTTTTCCAGCATTGCATGGGAGGCAAGCCTAAAGGAGTGTGTGAGGGAAAGAAAGAAAATAGGGAAGAGTGGGTGTGAGTGAGGGAGCCGATGCTTGTGCTGTTCGTCGTTATTATTTGTTTTTGTGGTTCAAGATTCAGTTGGTCATTGCCTTGTGTGGTATCGGAAATGAATAACTAAATAGCTATTTTTATGGAGGCAATCTATGTAGAAATGCCACAGATGAGAGCCATAGTGAGCAGGCTACATATGAGGATGTTATCAAGGATGATACGGCTAAAGATCATTAGTATCTCTTGCTAGTTGTTTTTCTCTTGCAAGCGATAAATTTTTTTTCTGAAGTCATGTGATGCTGATCACTTTATGATCGGCTTATTATGATTGACAGTTCGGTTCCGTCAAACACCAAAAGCTTGATTCCTAGTCAATGGTGTGACTTGGCTCAAACCTTGAGGTTTTCAATGGACATTTGCTTCTTAATGACCTGTCACAAGAATGTAAAATGAATTGAAATGGATGTGTATGCAACAAAGGTAGGCATCTATTTTATTATCTGCAATTCGAGTATGCGAGTATGCTGATATATCAAAAGTTAAAACAGTGGGCGCGTGTGTAGACCATGGCGTTAGAATGCAGCATTTGGTATGCTATTGATCATATAGCCTGTTAATGTTACATGCGATCATTGATTTTGGAATTATTAGGCTTGTGTGTGTGTGTGAGAGAGAGAGAGAAAAGGGAAAGAGAGTGAGAAAGGAGAAGTGTGAGAAGGATTAAGGAAAAGAGAGAGAGGAAGAGTGCGCGAAGGAAAGAAAGAAAGAGAGTGGGAAAGCGTGAGGAGATGTGTAAGAGAGAGTAAGAGAAGGACAACGGGGAAGCAAGAAGAGCAATCCCGAGAAGCGATCCGTAGGTTTTGGTCCCCGTTCACGTGCATAGACTTGGAGTAAGAAAAGGTAATAGAGTGCAAGCAAATTGGGAAAAATATAAGCATGTGTAAGGCATTTTTCCTGCGGCATCAAGACTGTTTCATTTGGTGCGTTTGCCGGGAAGCATATGAGCTAGTGCATAGACATAGGAAGAATCCATTGCGAGATAATTGTGGGCTCTAGGTAATCCAAGTAGACCGATTCCGAGGAATTTAGATCAAATAAAGTTTCGTATAACCACTTTCCCGTGGGCTTTAGAGCCGTAACATTTTGGTGCGTCTGCCGGGAATTTGCTTGGTACGTCTCTATAAGAGAGTGCCATAGGTTCGCCTAACGCCACAGGTTGGCCGAGCTTGCGGACCCCGCGATCTAGTACATGAGCGAGGGGAGCTCATCGTCAGGAGCAACACAAACTCAAAGAGAGGAACGCGCTCAGAGAAGAGCCCTTGAAAGAGAAAGGAGACGGTGGGAACCGCCAGGTGAGTGGACTTCGATTGGTTCGAACAAGTCAGTCCGAAACGTGTACTCCCGTAGGAGAGTCGCGAATCAAGTACGACAATTTGAAGGAGGGATCCTGAAGCCACGTGTGCTAAATTTTTGGGATCGAAGTGATATTGATATCACACCTCTGTTCGAGATGGCTCAGCGGATTTCAGTTCACTTGGGGGACTTCACCAAGTTTTCGGGTACTTGGGACGAAGATCCGGATAGCTTAATCCAGTTGTTTGAGGTCACCTGTGAGGCCAATGATGTAGTTGACCAGGACCAAAGGTTGAGAATTTTTCCGGCTATTCTCTGTGATGAGGCAGCCAATTGGTATGGAAATTTGACACCACAAGAGCGTGGAACTTATCAAATGCTCAAGGAAGCCTTCTTGGCAAAGTTTCGACGACAAGGCTTCCAAGATAGATTGGCCCAACAAATGGATTATTTGCGACAAGGAGTCAATGAGAGCATCGACAACTATATTCAGAGAATGGAGACTTTGGTAAGAAAGATGGGCGTGAATGCCCCGAATGATGAGACATTGAAACGTAGATTCATTTCAGGATTGCGAGATCCTACGGCACAGCAGCACATCAGCCTGACAAGACCTGCGACCTTAATGGATGCTAAGGAACAAGCAAGGCTTTGGGAGGAAGTACAATTATGCCAACAAAGGAAGATGGAACTCTTATACGAGCCTATGGGGGGGCCAGGAAACATACCGATGAAAGATCATGGCCAAGGAAGTCTCGCATTGACGACTCCAGCTTTTGTAGCTGCCACTAGCACGCCAGGCGAGGTAAAGCCTGCGCTAACCGAAGAACGAATATTGGAATTGGTCACGCAAGCTATAAAAGCTGCCACGATAACTCAAGAGACGTACACAGTAAAACCAGAGGTCACAACAAACCCGAATCAAGTGTTTCGATCGAATACATGGTGTGGAAAGTGTCATGGTTACGGCCATTTGGCTTCAGAATGCCCCACAGTCTCGAGAGTATTCACAAATAGATCGCCACCTAGGATGCGTTGTACTTTTTGTGGAAGAACAAATCACACAGAGGACCGATGTTACAACAAGAGAGCCTATGAAGAGAGGACCATGAAATCAGGAGATACAAGAGAAAGACCTTACACAGGGTTGCCCGCTCAAAGTGTCCCACCTACCTCTCGTTGGGAAAACAGGCCGACTTATGGATATGGTGCTCAGGGTCAAGGAGGAGACTATCCAAGAGGAGCTCCGCGTGATCAAAGAAGAGATGGTCCAATCCAGTGCTGGAGATGTCATGGCTTTGGCCATACCCAATCTAGATGTCCAAACGAAAAGAAGCCAATTGATTATACCCCGCTATGTAGGTACTGTAGTGGGGAAGGCCACTTTGATGAAGATTGTCCAAAACGAAGAGCTGCCGCCGGCAAGGAAAAAGGACCAGTAGGGTCCTCGAACTATGTTGATACTCAGATGCATCCCACATCGAGAGCTCAAGAGCACGTTCCTACGATCGGAGTAGTGTTCAAGACACCGAACCCTCAAGAAGGCTCTAGCTCGTCAATGCACTTTGTGGATGCTTACGAGGCCAAGAAACCACACAAAGATCCAACTGTGGCAGTAGTCACAAGAACTCAAGAGTACTCGAAGAAGAATCCAGGAGGCGAAGGTGAAGAAGGGAGTCAAGGGAGGATAGCTGAACACGAAGAGGTAGAAAACCAAGTTGGAGGATTTGTTGAGCGGCAAGAGTTTGAGGATGGGGAAGAGATTGAGATCCTTCCACCAGTAACCAAGGAGTTTGTGCCGGGCATAGCACCATTCCCTGAAAGATTGAAAGCTCCTAAGATTAGAAAGGAGAAACAAAGTTCGGAAGAAGTAGATATTGTGAAGTTACTTGCTGACACTGAAGTCACGCTGGACATTGGCACATTGCTAAAATGTTCGCCTGTTTATAGGAAACAATTCTATAACGAATATATTAAGAAGCCGAGGAAAGCTAGAGATAAAAAGAGACAAGACAAGGATGTTCAAGGAATCATTCAAAGCATTACGATGCAAATTGATTCAAATGCTCCAGCTGTGACGGTCGAGATTAAAGGGTATGCAGTCCCTGGTGCTCAGTTAGATAGTGGGGCCGCAGTCAACCTTATGACAGAGTTCATGATGAAAGCTTTGGGCCTCAACCACATGGAAGAAACACCGATGTCCTTGAGGATGGCAGATCAAACACAAGTGAAGCCTGCGGGTCTGTTGAAGAATGTAAGCACAGTTGTGGGTGGTCTAGAGTTTAAAGTCGATTATCTGATAGTAAGACCAAGGACCTCGGAGGCTACCTTCTCGATCCTACTTGGACGGCCATGGTTGGTGCAAGCCGAATGTGTGCATGACTGGCGCACAGGTTTCATTTCGATAGGGCCAAAGTCTGATCGAATTCAAATACAAGTATCCCCACCCTCGAGCAACAAGAAAAAGACAATAATAGTTGATGAGATGGAAAGGAAAGAGAAGGAGAAAGCAAGGCACGAGAGTGCACGAGCTAGATTTTCTTTGAACACGGACACCTACAAGAATCTGCTTCAAGACGGGTTCAACTTGCAGCTCTTTAAGAATCAAGACACGAAGATGGGAGAGTATAAAAATCCATTACTCTATAACGACGATTCGGATCAGGAGCTGCTAGGATGGTTGACGCACACAAGTGAATTTGATTGTTACATGTTGAGTATAGACTCAAGTAAAAACAAAGCTACTCAATCCCTGGAGAAGGGAACTTCAAAAGAAGAATCGAAACGAGAGTTAGCTGCGGCAATGGAAGTGCAACAGTTGCGAGACAGAGTTAGAATGCTAGAAGCAGAGATTCTAAAGAGGAGTCGAGGATCAGAAAAGGAAGCGAAGAGTAAGACCGAAGTGTCGGAAGCCATCGCAAAAGCTGAATTGAAGAAACTAGGTTCAATCGGAAGAGAACAAGACAATGATTTGCTGACCAACCATGCACGCGTGATCGGAGAGCACATTCCAATCGCAGTGTCATCGAAAAATAAAGATTATTCGCGAGAAGCTCAGTTGGAAAAATGGGAAGTCTTTCCAGAAAAGTTCTTGAGTGTAGGGTCAGAGCTACCAGATGGAGTACGAGACTGCATTAAAACGACACTCAAAAATTTTAGCGAGGCCTTTGCATGGTCGTGTAGTGATCTGAGAGGAATTGATCCCCAAATCTGCCAACATTACATAGACTTAGAAGAAGGCACACGACCAATATGTCAACGACTCAGGCGAACGAATCCAGTCTATTCGGAACTGATCAAGCTAGAATTGACCAAATTATTGGAGGCAGGATTCATATACCCCATTGCATCTAGCGAATGGGTATCGCCAATTGTAGTTGTGCCGAAGAAAAATAAGAAAATCCGTATTTGCATAGATTATCGGAAGTTGAACGAGCGCACGAAGAAGGATCATTTCCCCTTGCCATTTACTGATCAAATCTTGGACAGAGTGGCTGGCCATAAATTGTACTCCTTTTTGGATGGTTTCAGTGGGTACAATCAGATCCAAATTCATGAAGAGGACCAATCCAAAACTACTTTCACGACAGAATGGGGCACGTATGCATATCGGGTGATGCCATTTGGATTATGCAATGCACCGGCCACATTCCAGAGAGCAATGATAGCTGCATATCAAGACTACCTGCAGGATTGGATGGAGATATTCCTCGATGACTTTGCAATCAGAGGCGACGATGAGAACATGATGGAGAGGATCGAAGCGATTTTAAGAAGAAGCATAGAAAAAGGCATCGCATTGAATCCTGAAAAGTGTACATTTGGAGTACGAAGAGGATTGCTTTTGGGTCATGTCATTTCCGAAAAAGGGATTGCGGTTGACGAGGATAAAGTGGAAAAGATTGGACAACTTCCACCACCGCAAAACTTGCGACAACTCAGAGGATTTTTGGGCCATGCAAACTATTATCGACGTTTTATATTAAATTTTGCATCTATAGCGGCACCACTGACGACTCTTTTGAGAAAGGACCAACAATACCAGTGGACGGGAGAATGTCAAGTTGCATTTGACTCGATCAAAGAGAGGTTAATAAATGCACCGATTTTGGTAGCACCTGATTGGACAAAGGAGTTTCATGTACATACCGACGCTTCTCATACTGCGGTTGGAGCAGTACTATGCCAAGCCGACGAGAAAAAGTTGGATCATCCTATTTACTATGCAAGTCGCAATTTGAATAGCACTGAGAGGAATTACACGACTACAGAGAAGGAATGTATCTCGATGATCTTTGCGGTGAACAAGTATCGGCATTACTTGATGGGAAAGCATTTCACTTTTTATGTGGATCACGAAGCCCTTAAGTATATCATTAATAAACCAGAGTTATCCGGACGACTGATGAGGTGGATGCTACTTCTCCAAGAATTCCAGTTCACAGTGGTCACCAGACCAGGCAAAGCACATATATTGGCTGACCATTTATCTCGAATTGTTAATGAGGAGCCAATCTCTGGTGTGCCCGACGATGCTCCTGATGGGCATCTATTCCAGGTTGATGCGAAAATACCTTGGTATGCCGATTTGGTGAATTTCTTATGCACTACTAAATATCCGCCAGGAGCAAGCAAGAGGGAGAAACAAAAGCTGTTAGCATTGGCAAAGCATCATAGCATCATTGGGGGGCAACTCTATCGATATTTTGTTCATGAGAGCATTTATCGGAGGTGTCTCGAGGAAGACGAGGCAAATCTAGTGTTGAGGGCTTTGCATGACGAACCTTGCGGTGGACATTTTGCTGGTGAATTGACGGCAAGAAAGATTTTATTAGCAGGGTATTGGTGGCCAACATTGTTCAAGGACTCACATACATATTGTAAGAAGTGTGACAAATGCCAACGAATGGGCAAACCCACATTATCACATGCTTCTCCTCTTACGCCGGTGTTGGCTCTTAAGCCGTTTGAGAAATGGGGAATTGATTTTGTGGGGCCTATTGATCCTCCCTCACGACGAAGATCCAATAGGTATATCTTGGTCTGTACTGATTATGTTACAAAGTGGGTGGAAGCCAAAGCTCTGAGGACTGACTGGGCTGTTGATGTAGCGAAATTTCTGTATGAGCAAATTATCACTCGATTTGGATGCCCGTTGGAAATAGTGAGTGATAGAGGGACACATTTTGTCAACGAGCTGATTGAAGAATTAATGGAACTCTATAAAATCAAACATAGAAAGAGCACTCCATATTATCCAAGGGCAAATGGACAAGTGGAGGTCACCAACAAAATCCTTGAGCAGATTCTGACAAAAACAGTAGCGGTGCATAGGAGAGACTGGGATGACAGACTTCTGGAAGCTTTGTGGGCGTATAGAACATCCTACCGAGTGACAACTAAGAGTACTCCCTTCTCTCTAGTCTATGGCGAGGAAGCCATTTTCCCTATCGAAAAAGAAGTGCCGACATTAAGAGTGGCCATTGAAGCCAGATTGGACGAGGAAGAGTCATTGAAGGAAAGGTACATACAACTGGTAAAGCTGGAAGAAAAGAGGCTCATCGCACAACAAAGCTTGGAAGCTATTCAAAAGAGACGTAAGGAGAGGCATGACAAAAGTCTCAAAACCTATGTGATTCAGAAAGGGGATTTGGTACTAGTCTATGATAGCAAGTATTATAAATTCCCAGGGAAGCTACAGACAAGATGGGCGGGACCGTTTAAGGTGGTGGAACTCAATCCCAATGGTTCCATGCAAATTCAAGATTTAGGAGAAGAATATGCTCCCGTGAAGGTTAACGTGCTTCGAGTTAAACCATATTTCAAGTGATGTTAGGATGAGAGAAGCCAGACGAGACCCAAACGAAGTGACGAAGTAAACTCCTTGTACATACATGTATAGTAATATATATATGCGCATATGTAAGCTATGATTTGTGTGTCATAAATATCATTCCTTGCTAGCTCAAGCTTTTGGACTTCTAATATTTCTTGTGTTATGCAGGAGACTGTTAGAGCCTAAGTAACGAAATGGCAGACCAAATTACGCAACTTTACTTGTACGAGCTAAGGATATATTTCTCGGACCAAACGTTCGCTCGCATGGATATAGATGTCGACGACCTTGAGACGGAATACGATGTTGAGGAAGCGCATTGGCTGGTATGCTTTATAAACCAGGATTTGGGTGTTGCATTTTATATTGAGTGTTTTGAGGAGTACCTAGCTCGACATGTAGGATGGGCGGGAGATCGATACTACTATTTTGATCCTTTGAGGGAAATGCCTAACGAGGAAAATGATATCACATGGGCTTGGGCAGATGTGCTGACGCTAGGAAGTGATGACGGAGCTCCTGGAGTTGAACCTGACTCGCCTTAGGGAAGTTGTCGGGATGCGAGTACGATGTGAGACTACATGAGACATTCCGGGGACTCATATTCTAGGACACCTGGGGATAGGTATACAAGGGACTAAGGCATAGCTGGTTGTAGTTACCAAGTGAAAAGTTGAATCGATGAATACATATGTAGTGTCTATAGTTGAGAGAATGAAGTGAAGAGGTGGTTGATCTGTCAAAGGCTAGAGTGTATCTGTTTTGCATGTATGTGTGGGAACAGTGGGAAACGTCCCTTTCTTCCTCTCCCTAATTCTCAGGACCTGGGTGAACTAATTAACTATGAAAAGAAAAACGAAAAAAAAAAGAAAGAAAAGAAAAAGAAAATGTGTTGTGTGATCGTACCAATGCGCTATGGTGGGCTAGTAGGTGGGTGGATTTATCCTCGCCGGGTGGTTAGGACCACGAGCCGCAGCTAGTTTCGCCATAGGCTTGGAATGTATATGTCTGTGTCTTCGCTACGCGTCATAACGGGTTGGTAGGTGGGTGGAGTCATCGTGGCTGGGTAGTCACGACCACGAGCCGCATCCAGCTTCGTTATGGGCTAGCTGATCTATGTATGTGTGATCATGTTGTGTTTGTGTGTTGTGCGCTGCATTGCATTGGTAGATGGGTGGAATCAACCTGATCGGGTGGTCAGGTCCACGAATCGCATCCAATGTCAATGTAGGCCAACGTGTGATTATAAGAAAATTTTCATATGAAGTTATTCCCCACTCCTGAGGGGGAGAGAAAGAGAGGAGAGGGCGATGATCGCCTGGGAGGGAATGTTATTTGCTTGTGTGATTGGTATGTGTTGGCTTGCGACAGATCAGCTCACTTTGAATCAACATTCTTGAAGGCACGGAGACTGTATATGTACTTATGGATGAGGCTCTAGCGAGGTAATGCAACGGTAGTGCTTTATAACTTGTGTGCTCTATCTGAGGGTTTTTCTAGTGTTTGGGACACTCTAGGGTTCTGATGTATGTCTTCACTTGTACTCGAGTTTCGATGATTTTTGTAGGACGACGATGGGGATCCTTCGAGAACGTATAGTCATGGAATGGTTGTACATAGCGAATAGTAGGTCAATAAAGGGGTATGCATTTTGGGTATTTTTGCATCTCCGATTGTGTTCATTTCAGTTGTCGTTGTTCATTTCAGTTGTTGTTATTTTCTTTTCTGTTTGCCGCAATAGTAGTTGCATATCTAAAACATGGAAAGTGTGCATGTGTTATTGTGGTTGAGATCATTGTCATAATGGAATGTATGAACAAATTGATGCATGGCTGAAATGGGATTGCGTGTATGTGCATGTTCTGGAATCATTTTGGAAGTGATTGATTTGTATGTATTCATGAGTGATTTTTTTTAGCACTAATAGCTTCGATGAGTGCAGGTTCAGTGGAAATGGTGGCTCGATGAAAGGTATGTGAACTAATTGGAAATTGACATGTTCATAATTGTTTGGATTGTATTTCAGCATGAACGGCTCGTCGAGGACGACTTCGCAATTAAGAAGAGGGGAGTATGTTAGCTCAATAAATGTTCGATTTTGGTGCACTAATATGTTTGTATTTGGCAGAAGAAGATGTTTGATTACAGGTATTTGAAGACTGATCAAATGTTTGAAGGGAAGTATTTGCAACTACATGATGCCATCATGATCAGAAAGGATCAGGAACTTGGTACTGCTGTTGGAAATGCAGTGATGGACATGATACTCTCATCATGGACATGATGAAAAATCTCTATTGCTCTTTAGGAGAATGAAGAGTGATGGATTTTGCTTAGACGCAAAGGGCTTGGTTTGTATGCTGCAGGCATGTGGCAATGAAGTAGATGTTAAGATAGGTGAAGAGATTCATGCAGAAATAATCAAAGGTGGGTTGGTGTTTATAGATGATGCCGTTGGTGTTGCATTATTAAACATGTATGTCAAGTGTGGTGCACTTCCAAAAGTTCAGCAAGTTTTCCAAGAACTTCGATTTCGAGATGTGGTCTCTTGGAATGCATTGATCACAGGATATTGTAAGCATGGTTATGCCAAGAGAGCAATTTCCTGTTTGGAGCTGATGGAAGCAGAGGGCCATTCACTAGACGAAGTCACTATTCTCTGTGCCTTGCAGGCCTGTGGTAGCATTGGAGCAATTGAGAATGGCCAGCACATTCAGACTATGATTACAGATGAAGGCTTGCATGAGATGAACTTAGCTCTTGGGAATGCATCCTTGGACATGTACATGAACTGTGGTGAACTGCCCAAAGCCCAAGAGTTTTTCGATGGTTTGCCCTTCCAAGATGTGGTAACTTGGAATACACTGCTCTTAGGATACTGTCAGAATGGGTTTGCTGAGGAAGTATTGAATTCTTTGTGTCTCATGGAACGTGGGGGTCTCTTCCCAGATAGAACAACTTTTTCATGCATCTTGAAAGCTTGTGGTAGCCTAAGAGACATTGAGAAGGGTAAAAAGATACACATTGAGGTTGCAAGGCAGGGGCTGCTCCTAAATGACGTAGTGCTTGGAAATGTGTTGGTTGACATGTATGCCAAATGTGGTGAACTGCAATATGCACATCAAGTGTTTAATGAACTTCCAGTGAAAGATAAGACGGGTTGGACATCCCTAATTGCTGGACATTGCGAATGTGGTGCAAACAAGGAAGCACTACAATGTTTCCAGCAAAATGAAGCACAAGGGTTTCCCTCCGGATGCAGTGACTTTTGCATGCGTTTTGAAGGCATGTGGGAACATGGGAGCTGTGGAAGCAGAACCGCGTTTCTGGATGGGAGGAGAAGCTTTTGGGCGCTGTCATTTTTTTTTTTTTTTTTGGCTTCTTCTCTTTTTTTTTGGGGGGCCCAAGTCCGTTTTGTTGCAGGCCTGAAGAAAAAACGGAAAAAGGGGGGTTTGTTTGTCCTCTGCCGCCACACTTCTCTGACGAAGAAAAAACGAAAAAGGGGGCAGGTCCGTTGGCGCTGACAGGCCCTCTGGGAGATGTTCTGGCCACTGCTATTCTGGATTTCAATATAGGGAAAGAGGGAGACTGCTCGTCGGATACAGAGAGTTCTAGTTTTTGACACGCACAGAGAAGAGTGCGAGAGGAGAGAGACACAAGGAGGACATTTCAGAAGACCTTCCGAAGGTGGGGGCTGAAGAAAGCGGGAGCTAGAATATAGATGGCAGACAGCGTCCGATTCATCTCTGTCAACAAGACTCATGCCATGTGGGGATGCATCATATAACTTCAGCACAGCAGCAGCTGAAGTCGTAAAGCAATGGTCGCCTCGACGTGGACTTGCCGATCGTGGCGTAGGACAAAACAGTTGGTCTGAAGTAACGATGAAGCTCGTCAATCTGCGCGGTTTGCAGGATGCTCTGAACGGCGGCAGGAGACTCTTGGGGTTGGACGTGGGCGTCAAACACTTAGGGGTCGCTATTTCGGATGCTGAATGCCGCATCGCCGTGCCCTCATGGTAAGCAATTTTCTTTGATATCGTTGGTACAAGCAGCACGCATGGACACAGGTGAAGACTTATGGACGCCTATTATAATATTACTGAATATAGCAACATTGTTACTATTGCGGTGGGAAATCTCAATGTAAGACTAGGCGCTAGAGAGAAGTAAAGAATAACTGCAAAATAGCAGCAGAAAATTTCCTTTGTAGGAATGCTGACTGTAGAATCATACACGACAACACCTTGAAGCTAGCGAACAAGCCGGGTGATTAAGGACAATGTGGCAGGATTTGTAGTTGGATATCCTGTGAGCATAGCAGGACTTTGGGGTTTGCAGACGGTAAAAGTAGATGAATTCGTTTCCAGGTTACGTAACACAGAAGCATTTGAAGGACTTGTATATTCTTGGGAGGATGAAAGATTTACTTCTCAGGTGGTAGCAAGTATGTTAAAGGATTATGATATTAATCCTCTGATTTTGAAGCACATCTCAGACAAATTCTCCGCAGTGAATATACTTCAGGCTTGCTTGGATCGTCTAAATCGACTTGCTCGTGAAATGTAAGATGTTACAAGTGAAATGATGTCAGATCTTTTCCAGCATTGCATGGGAGGCAAGCCTAAAGGAGTGTGTGAGGGAAAGAAAGAAAATAGGGAAGAGTGGGTGTGAGTGAGGGAGCCGATGCTTGTGCTGTTCGTCGTTATTATTTGTTTTTGTGGTTCAAGATTCAGTTGGTCATTGCTTTCCTTGTGTGGTATCGGAAATGAATAACTAAATAGCTATTTTTATGGAGGCAATCTATGTAGAAATGCCACAGATGAGAGCCATAGTGAGCAGGCTACATATGAGGATGTTATCAAGGATGATACGGCTAAAGATCATTAGTATCTCTTGCTAGTTGTTTTTCTCTTGCAAGCGATAAATTTTTTTTCTGAAGTCATGTGATGCTGATCACTTTATGATCGGCTTATTATGATTGACAGTTTGGTTCCGTCAAACACCAAAAGCTTGATTCCTAGTCAATGGTGTGACTTGGCTCAAACCTTGAGGTTTTCAATGGACATTTGCTTCTTAATGACCTGTCACAAGAATGTAAAATGAATTGAAATGGATGTGTATGCAACAAAGGTAGGCATCTATTTTATTATCTGCAATTCGAGTATGCTGATATATCAAAAGTTAAAACAGTGGGCGCGTGTGTAGACCATGGCGTTAGAATGCAGCATTTGGTATGCTATTGATCATATAGCCTGTTAATGTTACATGCGATCATTGATTTTGGAATTATTAGGCTTGTGTGTGTGTGTGTGAGAGAGAGAGAGAAAAGGGAAAGAGAGTGAGAAAGGAGAAGTGTGAGAAGGATTAAGGAAAAGAGAGAGAGGAAGAGTGCGCGAAGGAAAGAAAGAAAGAGAGTGGGAAAGCGTGAGGAGATGTGTAAGAGAGAGTAAGAGAAGGACAACGGGGAAGCAAGAAGAGCAATCCCGAGAAGCGATCCGTAGGTTTTGGTCCCCGTTCACGTGCATAGACTTGGAGTAAGAAAAGGTAATAGAGTGCAAGCAAATTGGGAAAAATATAAGCATGTGTAAGGCATTTTTCCTGCGGCATCAAGACTGTTTCATTTGGTGCGTTTGCCGGGAAGCATATGAGCTAGTGCATAGACATAGGAAGAACTCCTCGAGAGATAATTGTGGGCTCTAGGTAATCCAATTGGACCGATTCCGAGAGATTTAAATCAAATAAAGTTTCGTAAAACCACTTTTTCCCTTGGGCTCAAGACCTGTTTCAACTAACATTCTTAGTGTTCCATTGGTTAGACCTTCTAAAAAT
Organism: Ceratopteris richardii; assembly: GCA_020310875.1. Classification (NCBI taxonomy): domain Eukaryota; kingdom Viridiplantae; phylum Streptophyta; class Polypodiopsida; order Polypodiales; family Pteridaceae; genus Ceratopteris; species Ceratopteris richardii. Next base: position 126,366,975 of record CM035439.1, on the reverse strand, counting down.
AGGGATATCATTTTTTTTTGAGAAGGTCTCTCTGTCATAGGGCATCGGGCTACGTATTGCTTAAATCTTCGTGCTGCATTTTTTACTCTCATTAGGAGCTTGTTTGAAACTATGTATTAAGGATGATGAATTGTGCTTGATCCCTCGCTTAGTGAATTCCCAAATAAGTTCTTGGAAGAATTGTTCAATATGTTCAAAGCAACTTGGATCCAAGGATTGAAACCAGGTTAAGGCTATTCCTGTGAGGGTTAGCCCAAAGGATTCATATTGCATGAAAAAGTCATCCACTTGCTCCGCTCCCAACACCTGCTTGAATTCTGCAATGTGGTCAAAGGGTTCTCCTGTGCCATCGTAAAGATTTCTCATACATTTGGCCAATTGGATTGGTCTCACTCTTTTACCTGGCTCTGGGGATTGCATTATGACGGGGACACCTTGGGGCGGTTCTGTCCTAAAGGTAGGTCTATTCAAATTTCCCATTCTCTGGCTAGAGTGGTCGTGGGGGTTGATTCTTGGCATGTTGAATTGTTCATGTGGTCTATCGGGTATACTACCTTGGCTCATTTGTCCTAATGTCACATTTTCTGTTCTTTGTTGGGTTTCGAATGGGTTTTGCGAGGTAGTTGCCTGATCTCGAGCTAACTCTCCTCTTTCATTAATCTGATCAGGGTTTTCAATTACTACATACATCTGGCCCATCTTGTCCATGTAGACTCCGTCTTCGTACTTGACAGCTGGTCTTGGAACTATTTCTAATTCGGTAGAGTTTCTCATTCTGGCTACTGACCAGTATAGACCATCAAGGTAGATGGGTATTCCTTGCATGTTAGTGGATACGTATTGAAGAGACATCCTATATTCCCCTTCCATTGTGGACATAAGGTCTTCCCTAGGTATGGAACTATACATGTCTTCAGAAGCCAAGAGTCCCTCCCAGTTAAGTGACATTTTTGACTCACTTGTCTATGAACTCAGCACGTGGTGTTAACCCTTGAGTTGTGAGTCCCTGACTTGGTTGTGAAGTTGACCTTAGTTTCAAGTGATTTGGTACTTTATCTATCTCTTCCTAAGTTTCAACTTGAGCTTAGGTTCATAAGCCTTGTCTACAAGTCCAAAATTGTTCTTTGAATTGCTCAAAATCTTGTGGAACCCCTTGCTTCCTACTCCAACCTGAGGGTCAACTTAAAAATACCCTATCTAATAATCCTGGTATTAATTCTACCATAACCAGTCAATGTTTTTGTTGTACTCCCCACGAGCTTTCCAACAAACCCAAGATCACTCCGAACGGATTTCGTATGAGAAAGTTATGCCAGTTCAGGGTTTTGGGGGTTAAAACAAGGAAACAAGGCCTCTCAGGAAATGCTTCAAAACAGGCGATACACGATACTTGGGAACTATCGCGATACTTGATGTCCACGATACTCGATATCCGACAGAGATCGTGAGAATTTGACCACGATACTCGATCTTTGAACCAGACGATACACGATATCTGCCAAAAAACGATACACGATACCTGGATGCACACGATACTCGATACTTCAAAAACACGATACACGACACACGACACTTGATCAGGAATCGCGATACTCGATACACGATATTTGGTATGTATCGCGACACTTGAAGTAGGCGATACTCGATACTTACCTTGCCACGATACACGATATTTGGGATGTCATGATACACGATATTTGGGAAATATCGCGATACTTGATGTTCACGATACTCGATACTTAGAGAACACGATACTCGATACTCAGAGAACACGATACTCGATACTTGGTAGGTATCGCGACTAGGATCACACGATACACGATACACGATATCCAACAAGTATCGGGATCAGAGACTCACGATACACGATACTTGAGCAAACGCGATACTCGATACACGATACTTGGGAAGTATCGCGATCCGGCAATCACAATACTCGATACTTGTGAAGTATCGCGATACTCAACCACAGGAGATCACGATACTTGTCAGGTATCGTGATACCTCAACTGCGGGAGAAACACGATACTTGGATTTTTTGGAGTCCAAATTCAAAAATTTTTGCAAATATGAGTATCTTGTGTCCTCCTTATCACTCCTATGTGTCTGTAGGTGCCAAATCTTCCTTCAAACCCGCGATATTGCACTCACGATACTGGCATAGGTTTTATCACTTCACGAAAATGGCCGCTCGGATTCTTGGTATTCAGAGAGTGTTTCAAGAGTTTTTTTCTTCAGCGATTCAGTTCTGCACCCCCCTCTAAGCTTCTTGTTCACAACCACAAGTAAAAGCAAGGTGAATGTACTCTAAAAAATGGAAAAAACTGAGAAGATGAAGGTGGGTGGAGATGGTGATGATGATGAAGATGAAGAAGAAGGAAAACTCAAAAACTGAACTGAAAATGATGATTTTTTTACCTCTTACTGTCACACGCTCGTCCTCCAAGCTCTCTCCCCGGCAACGGCGCCAAATTTGGTGTCACTCTAGCACAATGGTGAGTACCAACGTGAGGAGATACACCTCATAAATGTCAATCCGTGGAGACGTGAGGACTAGTATGAAGACTATGAGCAAGTGATGGCACAAGTGCATGAGTGAAAGCACACAAGCATACACACACATACACACACACGCGCACAAGGTAAGAGCAAAGAGTAGAACAATGGAAAGCTTCGATTACCAAATGAACTCTCTTACAAAGCTGAAATCTACAACAAGCTAACCCCAAAAATGAGCTCTCCAGCCCTTTTTATAGTTTTTTGAGTAGTTTTGGCCCTGTCCAGACCTAGTGTCCAGCCTAGTTAAAAATTAGGTTCCAAGGCTTATTTGGGGGCTCAAATGGAATCTAAAAATTATGAAAATTGGTAGTATGATACATCTAATACTCCTCAAGCTCAAGGACTCCTTGGCTTGAACAAAATGGAGTTATAAAAACTAGAAAATGGTATTTACAATGATTTTTAGTGATAAAAATCACTATTTTTATAGGGATTTCTTCTGAAAATTTGACAGGTGCTTCTTGGAGCTCCCTACTTGCTCCTTCTTCTTGTGTCACCACTTCCTTGATGCACTTTTATGCCTGTGCTTGACCTTGAGCTTCAACAGCCTGTAACTGAGAGAATATAGCATCAAACTCATTTAGATGAGCAGCAACACTGTCTATGTCCTTCATACGAAGGTCATATAATTTTCTCATCAGATGGACTTTATTTGATGATGTCTCTTTTTCATATGTATTGCATAACTTCTTCCAAAGCTCCTCTGCACTTTCACGGTGTAATACTGTAAAGTAAACATTATCTTCTAGGTGCAAGCGAATGGTAGACCTGGCCATTTCATCTAACTCATGCCAATCATCTTCATCCATGTTTGTAGGCTTCTTTGAAATTCCATTTACTGGATTCCATTGCCTCCTTTGAATGAGCACATCTTTAATTTGATTCTTCCATAGAGCAAAGTTTGTGCCATCAAATTTTCGGATCTCAAAATGATCTTTGGCCTACATGTTATAGCTCCTCCTTGGAACACTAGCACTAGACCCTGATCCACTGGATGTGCCTGAGACCTCTGATGCCATGATGGTAGAGAACTAAATGGAATGATAATGGAGCTAGAAGAGTCTGAACACCAACAAATAAGTGTATCAAGGAGTAAATCGACCACTATATAGTTGACAAAACCAAAAATCTGGAAAAAATTTTCGAGAGTATCCTCTGCAAAATGAATGTATGACCAGTGTCAAAATATCATAAAACTGCAAGTACTGACATGTTTGCCTGCATAGTGAATTACTGACTTCACTACATATAATCAGTTACCCAATAGAAGCCAACTAGGCTTATCAAGCACCTATGAACAGTTATCATACATCTCCTATGGAGAGGCTGGGTAAGTCTTCCACCTGCATCACCGAAGAGACTCCAACATCTGGGTGTCTCCCAATTAAGAAAACCTCACCACGACCCTCTTTATCAAATGTAAAAGGCTTTATGCAAAGAACATAACCGCTATATCAATGACCACATGGATGTACATAAGCGGTATCCATAGAAGCGTACATAATGTGTATGTGCTCAGTATATGGAGTAAAATGACACTAAAAGGCTGAGTGCACAACCCAAAAACTAGCCAATAACACCTGCAAGTGTTTGTCAACTCTGATGTTTTTGGCTCAAAAAACCTGCATAAATTTGCAGCGGTTGCTCCCACCAAAATTGAAATCTTCCAAGAAACCTATAGTTTTACGAGTGTGGATGAAAACACAGCCCCAATTCCACGACGATATCCTTGGAGTAGAAAAATGAGCTCCTAAGGCCGCACACGGTAGTCCGCATAGAGACTGCAGAATATGCAAAAAAACACAATACACAGGGAGCACAAAGACAGACTTCTTAAGTCTTACAAATGCAGTCAAACTTACAGTTTGTGACTGACCACGACACTATATGTTTTATTAAAGAACATATACAAAGAAGTGTCTAGTGGCCATTTGGCCTTTCACATGGACACTAACGGTAACAAGAAACACCCAGATATCCCATGGCCATGTGTCAAGCAAAGTTAGTTTCTCATCCTAGCATAGTGGATAGGAGACCATTCATTACAGTCATGCTAGGACATGGCAACCCTTGCCAAACAATAAGAGTTCAAAATATTTGGATTGCCAAGAAGTACCTCACAACTCGACCCACACCCATGCAAATCTAGGTACCCAAACATTGTATTATAGCCCAAATCGCAAGCCATGTATCATATACCCCTTTGAAATCCCTTCACCCATCGACACCACAACCACCAAAATCACCTTTTAATGTACCTCAGCAGAAGAATACCACCCACTCATCAACTCTTAGGAAATGGATGTTGAAATACATCCTAAAGCCACCACATGATCCTTTGTGCAACATAACACCCATCTCAACTAACCCCTACCTTTGTAATAATTCACTCACGACTGAACTTTGTATAAATTCACCCACAGTAACCCACCATCACTTGTAATGCAAGACTCATCACAAGCAATGTATGCATTATCTAAAGCATGTAGGTGTCTAGCGACCTACATTATTTTCTATAAAATCATTCCAGAAACCATCTCACAACACTCGGCTACACGGGTTACACATCGGTGATGGAAAGGGATTGCGGTCTCACTTAATTGGGATCAATGTTAATTTCCATACTAATGTGTTATCCTTTTGTAGCACATCATCTACACACCCATTCAGATCATCATGCAAGTTGAAGGACCCTTCGCGGCTGGCCCTAGCATGCCAATCATCAACTTTGGTAACCTATTAGTTGAATCTTACCCTACCTCACAACCCTCAAAGTTTCAAGGTTTCCCAAGACCAATGCCCATAGATGATCCTCCTATGGGATACGTGGAAAAAGTTCATAGCAATTCTCACTGGTTCCAAGGCCTAGCAAGGACCACTTGCAGACATAGATTTTATATGTGACGCCATGCTATGTTTTGACGGTATCAAGTGGGGTAGATATCAATTATTCTTAAGGGAATTGAAAGAGCTCCAGAATCTCGAAGAGTTAAAGCATATTTGGGCTAGAGTTGGTTTTATTTTACCAAATTTTTTAGTGATTCATTGCCCAAACCTGACTTCTACAGATGCTATAACTTGGTGACTACACTTACAGCCCCCGAGAACAAGGACTTGCCAGGAGCATTTACTCTTCCCTCACTCGTAAATGATCCTCCATACAAGAAGTTTCACCAATCAAAAGATCTTATTCTGGCAGGACTTAAGATCCATGGGACTCACACGCAGACAAAGTGAGAAAGGCTTATTTTGGAGCCTATGAAATGCGGTGATGTTTTGAAGTGGGATGATATTTCAGCCATATTACCTGAACTCTTCAAGGTGTTCCGCATATGTATGCAACATTTTGCATTTTTGGCCCAGGATCACTTTACCATCCCTCATAAACGTATCTGGTTTGGATTATATCTTGCATGCATAGGGCCCCAGACCATCGACCTTGTCAGTTGGATTATTGATCAATTGTATCTAGCTCAGCAGAGATGGGAATGAAAACACATCATCCACGATTGTTGTGCCCTTACTAGAATTGTCTATATGTGTTTGGCCTATGACTTGCCCATCAAATGTGCCATGACTAGTGAAGAATTAAAAGCATGCAAGGGAACCACCAAAAAGGCCAGAAAAGCTAGCAAAGGATGGGCAGGCCAGCGCATGCGAGGTTCTATCCCATGCTTGTAGGTTCTAGAGTCCCCATCACCATAAGCATCCCCTCAATAGTCTCCAACAGAACCCTGTGGAGAAATTTCACTCCAATATACTCCAATACACACAGCGGAAATAAGAGAACCTCTTCTAGAATCTGCCCTGTAAGTCACATGCTTATTAAAACCTGATTCAGTCACAATTCAGACATCCAATGGGTCTGAAATGTTGTCCACACACAGAAGACTCTTATAGCTTTCTAAAAAGCTATAGAACACTCCATTTGGAGTTCATTTGACTAGGCAACTGACTGTCCAAAGTTAGACTACCTATCAACTCAGGTTAAGCAAAAAACTGAGGTTCACAAGAAATTTTCTCAGTCACTATTGGAGAATTATCTGATAGAGATATTTGAGATATAGAGAGTAGAAGAGATACGCTTTCCAACAAGATATGATATGCATTAATTGGATAAGTACATAGAGAGATATGACCTTCACAAGGTGGCTATGTATAGAAAAGGTATGTGGCTGGAATACCTTTGTGCCTTGTAGCATAGAAATGAGGTACCTTCTGATCTCCATTGATGAGAGAATGACCAGCATATGCTTCTACATCATCTCCTTGTCATCTCCACAATTTTTCACGTTCAAATGAGCTCTATATATAGAGCTATGTGCATGGGACTTTTCACCTACCCTTGCATCTTCTCTCACCTCTTGACCTTTCACTTCATGGCCTTTGTCCTTCCATTGCCTTGGGTGGCTTTTGATGCTTCACATCACTCTATATGGATAAGGTCACGACTTTTTCGAGTATTCCATCTCTCTTTTTATATTTTGGCTTTTACCTAAGCCATAAATACATTTTGCCTTTTTAATTCAACACTCTACTCTAAGGCACGCAAGTCTGTTGGAAATGACTTTGGCGATGATCTTGTATCCTGTTTGGAGCATCGTAATTGGCCGCCAGTTCTCGATTCTGTTTTTTTCCCCCTTCTTGTGAATCAGCTTGATAATTCCATTGTTTATACAGGAAGGAAGAGCACCAAATTTTAGCGCCTCTTGCCAAACCATCCGAAGAGGGGTGGCAACCACCAGCTTGAAGGATTTAAAAAACTCGTTAGTGAGTCCGTCGGGTCCCGGGCTTTTACCGAGATCGGGGCATGAAGCAGGGAGTGGAGGTTGGGTGGTATTCTCCGGGGGGAAACCCTACAAATGGCAGCCATGCAATCCCTTCTATGGTGGGAGAGGGGATTCCCAAGAGTCTCGTGAAGTGCTCTTCGATGATGCCAACATTATCTTCCGAGTTGCATACATTGCCATGAGTGTCTAGCAGTAGGGGAATCGTCTCTCTGTTGTGTTTCCTTTTAAGGTTTCATCAAAGGCAGGTCCATCCTGGAAACCATTATGGATATTTGGGAAGGTATTCAATTTGCAAATGAGTCTAATCAAGACGTGGTCTTCCTCAAGATCGACTTTGACAAAGCCTACGATAGGCTAGAATGGGACTATATTCTGCAGTCGCTCCAAGACCTCGGATGTAGTCAGAAATTCACCAAGATGATCGCGACCCTTCTCGGCAATGCAACGACCCAAATTAACGTTAACGGCATACTCTCGAAGCCGATCCACCTTAAAAGATCTATTAGACAAGGATGCCCTCTTGCCCCCCTTCTCTTTGCCATCGCCACTGAAGGGCTGAGCAGACTTGTGGCTCATCATGTGGAGGCTGGCAATATCAAAGGCCTCCAGCTACCTCACGACCACAGTCAAATCATCATGAGACTTTTTGCCGACGATATGAACGCGTTCGTTCACAATGATAATACCAGCCTGGAGACTTTCTGGAGGTGCCTTGACACCTTTTGTGAGGCCTCTGGATCCAAAATCAACCACAATAAGACCGCCTTTAGGGCCATTGTGGGACATCAACCTGGCCTTCTCATTGATCATGGCTGTCAACCCATTCCGCAGGGTCAAATCTTTCGGCTGCTTGGAATCCCCTTGGGGTTTGGCGTCTCTATGGAGCAGCGATGGAACTGGGTGTTGGCCAAACTTGAAAACAAGCTCAATTACTGGAGAGGCATGCAAATCAATCTCGCTGGACGGGCGATGGTTATCAACACGTTCCTCCTCTCGTCTACCATCTATTTCCTTTCTTGCTGGAGACCGAATGAGCAAGGCCTGTCCAAACTGAATAGCATCTGCAGAAACTTTCTTTGGACGGGTGATCATAACAGAAGGGGGGTGCCTAAAATCAAATGGGCCATCTGCACCAGCCCTAGAGATAGCGGGGGGCTTGGCATCCTGGACACTGGGTGCATGGCTAACAAACTGGCAGCCAAATGGATGATTAAAGCTTGGTGCAATAGGGAGGCCTCGTGGGCCAAGCTGATCTTCAGAAACAAAAATGAGTTGGCCCTCACGGGATCCCCGAACTGGAAGAACCTTGACATCATGACCCTGCTATTCTCCCCGATACCTGTCTTCCCGAAAGGCTCCAATCTCGTATGCTCTCTTTGGAAGGGCTGGAATAAAGTCAAAAGCTTCACAAGAATTAGTGAGGACTGGAAGTGGGCGGCCGGAATCAGACAAAACGACTCTATCTGGTTTCCGATTCATGGCATCCGGAGTGTGGAGCCGTGGAACATTCAAAATGCCAAGAAGTTATGGAACAAAGGATTCAAAAAATGGAAACACCTCTGGAAACATGACACCAACAGTTGGATCAACTACGAGGATATCGACCCTCGCATAAACATCTCCTACGAAGAATGGAACACCTTGCAAAGCAGATGCCTCGCTTGGGATCGTCACAAAACTCGCCTTCTCATGGGACATGACGCTCCGAACGCGCGGGGTCTCAAATGGCACAATGGAAACAGCCTACTCAAAATCCCGAACATCAATGAAACGACTGACCTCCAGATCAGCCTCAACAAGAAGTGGTGCCTGTCTTGGACGCGGCTTCGGTGGGACATGAAATTCATGGGTATCTGGCACCCACTTATAGAGATTAAGAAGTCGGTCCTCTTATGGCAAATTCTTCATCGAGGAATTTGGACTAACCATAAGGCAAGCAAAATTTGTGGGATCCCTCCGTGGTGCAAACGCTGCCACCGCGCAATCGAAGATGTCCCACACATCTTCCTTACTTGCCCCAACTCCTACAGAATCTGGCAGATGGTTGGACTGAAAATCAGAGTTCAGAAACAGCTTAGTTGGAAACAAGTCCTTTTGGGTGAAGCGATTGGGTGCTCCGCGGCTCTCTGGAACGCAATCAGAGGGGAAGTCCTGTGGAAAATTTGGCGGGAGCGGTGTGCTCTCAACTTCGGCGACTCCCCCAGGGAGTGGTCGATTGAAAAATCCCTACTCCTCCTTGGCAAAAGGATTGTCAACAGTAAGAAATCCCCCCCCTTCAGGCACCATCAAGTCCTCCTTTTGATCAACAACAAGCTCAAACCCAAGTGGGTCCCGCATGAGGGCGACGAGAGGGTGATCAACCTTCTTTGTAATGCAACCTAGGAATCAACCAAGCTTCCCCCGCTTTGTGGGATTTGGGGGGTCCCGTGGGCACTAGTCCCCTTCTATTGTACCTTTGTTTCTTAATTTAATTCAAGTCCGGGAGAGTAGGCTATTGCCGAACTTCCTTTATATTAAAAAAAAACACTCTACTCTAAGGTTAAGAGTGTAGGCTTTACATTTTCAAGGGCTAGCTTCATTTTGAGCTTACAACAAATACATAAATGATGAAGAGGTACATAATGAAGGGTGAGTATGTGTCAAGCCTCACAATTGGAGCTTGCACATGATCCATATTTTTCAACACTCCCCCTCAAGCTACAATTGGGAGTCCATGCTACTCTCCAATTCTCCTCCTCTTCGCCTTTCGCTTCTTTTGCCCTTGTATCTCTTCTTTCCATAGGTTGGTGATCTTCCTTCTTTGCTTCCAAGCTCCTTTGTCTTTTCTTCCAACATTAGCTTCGCTTCTTTGGCTCTGTGCAAGAGCTCTTCTTCAATCCCTATCATAGAAACATGCTTCATACAAACTCATAGAATGAAATGAGATCACCTTGTACTTATCTTCGTTGCTTCACTCTCTTCCTCTTTGTTGTCCTCTCTTTGCATGTCACTTTACTCCTATACCTTCATGGCTTCATGGCTTCTCTCTTCTTTGCATGCTTCTCTTTGATCCTCCTTTGTCTTTAGATCATCTTAAACTCTATCTTTGGGTGCACTCTTTGCATCTCCTTTTGATGTTGTTATGGTTGTCATGCTTCCTCCTCCTTCACCTACTGTACATCCAACTTCCCTAGTACATCCCACCTCCCCTCCTCTATCTACATTCCTGTAAGTACTCTTGCAGAGGCCATAGCCCACCCAACACCCCAAACTCTACCTACACCTCTCCCTCCCACCATAGTTTCCCACATTCCAATCAACCCATTCCTCACTCCATCCTTTCCTTTATTTCCCATCCCTCCAAGGCCTATGTTCCCATTTCCACCCCCAATGACCTTTTCACCAGTGTCACCTCCCTGCCCAACTATATCCCCTTTATCCTTCCCTCTCCACCAAGCAATCCACGTGACTCAATTTGTAAACTATTCGTCCACTTTTGTAAATCATGTGTTCACACCCACTCATGCACCCACCATCACATCGTTATTCAGCATCACTGCCCTCAATACCACATCTAGTGACATGGACATTTCACCACCCATCGCACCACGACTCACCTCATCTATTTCCCCACCACATTTCGGCATATTGCATTTCTCCACAGTCACCACTGCATCCACCTTCCCACCCCCCTTTCCCCTTCCCACTGCATCAACACCCACACTCACAGCATCTTCACTCACCGCACCATTGATATTGTCACCCATGATCGACACTGCATTCCAACAAATGTTTTCTTGTATGACACAAGTTCAAGATGAATTTTTCATCTCTTGGAAGCAGCTACCAAGCATTGCAACACACCACTACACAATTATAGGTGTAGTTGAATTCCTTAACCATCGAGAATGCTTCCCTCAGTACGCGACATCAGGAATTATGAGAAGCTTATCATTCTTCAGAGCTAGAAAGCGAACAAAAGACTAAGGACGCACTCAAGGATACAGAGAATCTGTTACAGGCTCAGATAATACAAAACACCATGCTCACTAGAAATATGGGACTCTTGAGATGCCACCTCGCAGCTGCAAAGGAGGAGAACTAGTGACTACAGGAACAGAATCGCAAGAATCTCGAAGCAGCTTTGGATAGACCGAATGAACCCCTCAGTCTGAGCGGATTTCAAGCAGTACCCTTTGAATCCATGCAAATATTGTTAGACGATCATGCACGACTACTAGAGGACTATGATAAGATCAATGAGAAATATCAAAAGCTTCAGAACGATCATAAAATTCTATTGTTATGAACATCTTCTTAACAACCACAACCAGTTCTTGAAGTAATCCCCCCTACCGATTCTCGATGAACTCAATACATTACGTGTGCAGGTACTTGATCTTCAAGCACAGATTACAGCTCACTCTGAGCCTCCTAGGCCAGATTCTCCACCAAAAATTCTGGCTAAAGAAGAAACTGTTTCTATACCTGTGGAGGAAACATACGAAGAGGCCTATGAACCACAACCAATACCAGGCAGACATATCAAGGCAGAAGACCAAGACACTTTTGAAATTCCTACACCTACATGGCTTAATTCAGTAGAAGAACTTGATAAGGCCCACTCTGCACGTGTCGAAGCACAACTACATACCATGGTAATGATCGAGGAACGCATATTACAATCGCCCTATTTTTCCCATCTGGCCCCTCGACAATACATCTCCAACCACGAGCTTCAATATAAACCATACTTCATGCTGATGGTAGAATATCAATTGGCAATTGAGAAAGAGATGGGCAAGAAATTAACCCATGAAACTCAATTTGAGCCTGACGACCTGCCATCAAAAGTGCAGAAAGGTAAAGTTTTCAACCGAATTGGAGACAGGAGTTTCTACAAGAATATCCAGAGATGATGCACACCTGGGTCAAGGTACCATTGCATTTGAAGTATAACCCATGTTGGGGACCTATGCCACGATGTTCTCCTAGAAGGCATTCGCAATCAAGGTTCAAAATAATAATCAATGCCAAGACTTGCTTAATTATCCTTACTTCACTCCATCCCATGGGCCCCCTATAGTTGGATATATGATGACCAAATTGGCCATTGGCTCCCCCACTTACACCACATGGACGACATTGTAGCACACATGATTGTTAAGATATTTGATATGATGCATACAGTTTTTAAGATCTTTCGTCGTGTCAAAGCACCACATGTCGACACCCCGGGCTTTGAGCATGGCAATCAAGACTTGGCATACGATATGAGCACTACACCATCACTCCGGGTGTGTTATGCTTCACGCTGTCGCATAAAGTACTTACCTGCATGTTATAAGATGACCTTTGAAGAGATGTTCACAATAGCCTTCGGGGAGTACCACTCCAAAGTTTTCATCAGCCGACCCACACATCTCCTTCAATTATTTGCTTGCAAACAACTAGCATATTCCACGCACTACCGACTTCCACCCCGATGAACCTCAAGCCATAGATTGGGAAAAACTAGAAACTGATCTCACACGAGGAATCCGATTCTCAGAGCACACCCTCGCACATGACCTCTTGCAAAACTATATCAAGCATGCCCCGCAACAAAGATCTGTCAGGGATGACAAACGCGAGAGGGAGGGGGTGTTGGCAGTAGCCAAAGGCACAGATGCAGAGGAAGAATGTGAAGGAAAACTACAAAGAGTCATGGGGAGCCATGCACTCTATTTTTTCCAAAGAAATATGTTTTACATTACTTGTTCAAAACCTCAAACAGTGATTTTTATCACTTTTGTAACATATGTATCATAGAAACACCCACTTTTGTAATTAATAGATCCATTTTGTGCAAGCCGAGGATTCCTCGAGCTTGAGGAGCTTAGGTAGAACAAGCATACCAATTTTGGCTATTTTTAGATCTCGTTTAGACCTACAAATAGTGCCTAGAACCTATTTTTTAACCACGCCAATCACTAAATGTGAAACCGGTCAAAGCTAGTCTAGAAACTATAAATTAAGCTAGAGAGCTCATTTTTTAGGTTAGCTTGTATGAGTTCAGAAGATCTTAGAGCTAGCTTGAGTTTGTAATAGTGATGTTGAGCAGTAGAGTCCATTTCCTATCTTCCATTGTGTCTTGTTTATCTCTTACATGTGTGTGTATGTGTGTGTGCATCTCCATGCTTCTCACCTTCCCTCTCACTACATCTTGCATTCACGATCTTCATATCCGCGTATTGATATTAAGGAGGTGGAGCTTCTTAACATGGTGCTTACCATTGTGCTAGAGCAATACCTCCTGTCATAGTCTCAAATTCGCACTATCTGAGCTCATTTCAGCCTTCGAATGCACTATCGCAATGCTTCTGCAAGCAATTTCATCTTTTTGTGCCAAGATATATACAGGTTTCAGTTTGCCAGTATAAGCGTCTCAAAGTCGGCTATAGGTTTAGCAGAACTCAATAGGGTAGTTATGTTCAACTTTTTGAGATACAATCATTTTTTTGCATCAGGGTATTTTAGTTAGTGGCCATGGCTAAAAGTGGTGATTTATTCTGTATGTTGGTTGTTGAGGATAAGTTGGATGGTACAAATTACCCATTCTAGTCTTTTATGATGCGTCATGTATTGGTTGTAAAAGCATTGTGGAATATTGTGTAGGGTGTTGAAAAATGTCCTATTACACCTACAAACACAATCACTGAAGGTGATGCAAACGATGTTGAAGATGGAAATATTCTTCATGTTCCTATTCGTGTTGCGGTTCTTGCTGCACCTAATATAGAGAAAATTTGTTCGGATGGCAGAGATGCTCAGGCACATGCATTGATAGCCTTTTTATGTCAAACGTGCCATTATTCCTCACAATTTGCTCTTGTAGAATAGCTAAGGATGCTTGCGATACTTACCACTTTATACCAGACAAGGAATGAGGCTCATGTTGCTTACCTCCGAAAACAATTGGAGAGTGAGCACATGAATGAAGGAGATTCCATGGAGAGTTTTCTAACAAAGATCAAAGATTTGAAGGAACAGTTGATTTCTGCTGATGAAGTCTTGCTTGAGAGTTCACTTGTACAGACTATTTTGAATGGTCTTCCTGACTCATATCAGATGTTTGCTTCTACTCTTCATCTGATGATGGAAGGAAATCCAAATGCCTTAACATTTGAGGAGTTAGTCTTTGTTTGGTTGCAAGAAGATCAGTCTAGGCAGAATAAGTCCATTATGTGTGTTGTAGATCAAGCTTTCCTGCCTAGTCAGAAGGGCAAAGGTAAACGGAGCTCTTCTAGTAAGCAGAAATTTCTTAATTCTACACAATCAAAGAAGGATGACAGAGACAAGAAGAAAATAAAAAAGCAAAAATTGTTTTGCAAATACTGTAAAGGAAATGATCATGCCATAAAGAGTTGTCCAAACTGGCTGCTACAGAGGCAAGGAACAAAGAGGTTGGAATGGTTGTTGTAGAGGGCTTTACACCCAAACTAGAGTCTGCTAATCTTGTACACAATGAAGAATGGGCATTTACCACTATTTGCAGTTATGACCCATCTTCTCATGAAAAGTGTATGTCTACAATAGACTCAGTTGTTTGGTACTTTGATAGTGGGGCAACCAAACATATTACCTAGCAGCACAGTTTGTTTACTTCACTCGCACCGCCCCTACAAGGAATATTGTCACATGCACCAAAATCTCCTCTTATCCTATTATGGGAGTTGGTGAGATCATTCTGACTACTACTAATGGTAGTTCTTTTACATTGTTGGATGCTTTATTTGTGCTAGATATCAAGAAGAATTTGTTATCAGTTTCACCTTTAGCCAAGATTAGCTTGGTTGTGCAATTTGTTGATGATACATGTATAGTTCATGATCTATCAAATGGTGATGTCATTAGTGCTTTTGGGATTTTATGTTGTGGGTTGTATAAGCTCATAGACTATGAAACATTTGTGAATGATTTAGCATGTGCGGTACATGATTCTCAAGCTTTGTCAGATGCAAAGCTTTGGCATGCATGCTTTGGTCATCTACATTTTTCTAGTTTGCTATGCTTGCAAAAATTTGAAATGGTGTCCTCTCTGCCAAAACTTGAGGAACCTAGTAAACATGTATGTGAAGGCTATATTTTGGGCAAAATGCAGCATTCCTCGTTCCCAAAGGATGGTTTAGTTTGAGCTACTCAGGAATTGCAGCTTATTCATAGAAAGATGTTTGTGATCCTATGGAGATACCCTCTTTTGTAAACTATCTTCACTTCATGACCTTTATTGATGATTTTTCTAGGCATGCATGGGTATATCCATTGAAAGCAAAGTCCTAAGTTTTTATGTGCTTCAAAAAGTTTCTAGTTTTGGTTGAAAATCTGTTAGCATGTAAAGTGGTCACCCTTCATTCTGATCAAGGGAATATATGTCTTCTAAATTTAATGCATTTTTGGTTGAATGTGGGATAAAACATCATTGTATAGTGCCATATACACCTCAACATATTGGAGTTGCTGAATGGAAGAACGGGTCACTAATGGAGATGGTGAGGTGCATGGTCCGGAATCAGGATTTACAACATAGTTTCAGGCTTGAGGTTGTTATGTGTGCAGCATATGTACTTAACAGGTGTCCCACTAAAGCATTGGAGTCTATCACTCCATATGAGGCTTGGCATGGTTGCAAGCCATTTGTTGCTCACCTACATGTTTTTGGTTGTCTAGCATATGCATTAGTGCATGAACAACAACACCAAAAATTGGATGATAAAGTAGTGAACTGTATTTTGTTGGGTACAATTCTGAAAGCAAAGACTATCGCCTGTATCATCCACAGACTAAATGCATTTTGGTTAAACGTGAATTTGTTTTTGTGGAAGATGTTATTCAACCATTACTTTCATGTACGAAGGAGACATCTCTTAGCTCCAAAGACATGTATGATACTTTGCTTCCTCTTTTTACAGGTGGACAGTCTAGTGTTTGTCCTAATGAGGCAACTTCTTAGCCTTTATAGGTTTCATGTGATGATGCAGATCATTCCATTTCTTATGCAGATTTACATGATGCACTTGTTGATGAGAGAGCTGATATTGAGGAGGCAAGAACTATGCAAAAATGGTTGGTATAGACTTTGCGTGATAGCAAATTATATGCACCTCTATCATATTGTACTCGTTCAGGATCTCATAGTGCTTCTTTTGCATCAGATTGCTATGATATGGTTGCCTCTAGTCTCTGTGGTGAGAATGAGCTTGTTTCAAATGATGAAGCACAAAATTCTAAAAATTGGATGGCTGCTATGCAATCCGAATATGATGTTATCATGAGAAATGGTACCTGGTCTTTATGTGACTTGCCTCCTAGCAAGAACACCATTGGCACTAAGTGGGTATACACGTTGAAGCATAAGCCTGATGGAACATGCTATAGGTATAAGGCTAGGCTTGTTGCAAAGGGTTATGCGTAGGAAAGAGGCATTGATTTTGATGAGACCTTTGCACCTACATGTCGAATGACTATTGTTCATAGCAACTCATCATGGTTAGAATGTACATTAGCTAGACATTAAAACTATATTTCTGAATGGTGACTTGCATGAAGAAGTGTATGTTTTTTGGCCTTCTTTGTGCAAAAAGGGCATAAAAACCAAGTGTGCAGGTTGAAAAAGGCATAATATGGTTTGAAACAAGAACCACATGCTTGGTATGAAAAAATGCATGCCTACCTAATTGCACATGATTTTGAGAACACTCCAACTGAGAGAACCTTATATGTTAAGCGTGATAATGATGTGCTTCTGATCATTGTTGTGTATGTTTATGATATCTTGCTCACTGGTCCTCATGAGAAGCATATCGCTGATTTCAAGGCTGATCTGCATCCCTCATTTGAGATGTCAGATTTGGGGCATTTGCATCATTATTTGGGCATTCAGTTTATGCACGTTGATGGTGGAATAGCTTTGCATCAAACAAAATATATTGACACATTATTGCAGTATTTTGGCCTTGAAGACTCCAAACCTATTGCCACTCCTATGGAGACAGGTTTAGGATTGAGTCTTCATGATGTTGGAGATGCATTTGATGTTGTTCTCTATCAGCAGGTTGTTGGATGCTTGATTCACTTATGCATCACTCAGCCAGACATTCAGTTTGTGTCTCACAAATGAGTAAATTTATGCATTGCCTAGGTGTCAAGCACTGGTAGGCAGTTAAGTGCATCTTTTGCTACTTGATTGATACCCGGCTACTTGGATTGTTTTATCCCAAGGGGGATCACTACCGCCAGATTTACATGCTTTTTTTGACTCTGACTGGGCTAGTTGTTATGACACTTGTCTGTCCACTAGTGGTTTCTGCTTCATGCTTGGTAGCTCGTGCATATCTTAGTTGATCAAGAAGTAGCCTACTATGCCAGTCACTTCTAGTTGTGAGGCTGAGTATAGGGTAGCTTTCACAGTGACTCTCGAGTGTGTGTGGCTCACATGCCTTATGGTTGATTTGGGTGTTGGTTAGTCTTATGCCACCACCATCTTCACTCACCATCAGTGGGTTAGAGCAGGAATCATCAAAATTGAAGAAAGGAGCATCCTGACTGTTGCAATTATACAGAAATCAACCTTTGAAGATTTAAAAGGTGAAAGTTTGAAGGGAAAGCTAAAGAAGGAAGCCGGAAGCTATCAAGAAGATCAAAAGGAACTACATTCAAAGTAAAGGTACATTTATTCCTCACAAAGCTTGAAGAATTTAATACACAAGTGAAGAAAAGATGGGAGATTCTCTACAGATAGAAAAATTGGATACAGAAAACTATCCTGCTTGGTCAATGAGGATGGAAGCTCATCTTATGAGCAAAGACCTGATAGGATATATCACAAGTGAAGAAGAAAAACCAGAATTCAGAGATCCTAGTGTTCCAACTAGGGATGAACTCTCATATTTGAAGACATGGATGAAGAAGGATGCTCAAGCTAGAAGCATTATCTACATGGGAGTCAATGATTACTTGCTACCTCACATTAGAGGACTTGAAAGTGCAAGTGACATATGGAATGCTTTGGAAGAACATTTCCAAAACACCACAAAGTCAAGGAAGGCATCTTTATGGGCAGAGTTTACCACATTCAAGAAGAAGGCTTCTCAATCCATTTTTTATTATGTAGCAAGGATGAAGGACATTGCAGATGCATTAGGAGCAGTTGATGAAGATATTGAAGAGGACAATTTGGTTAGGCAAATTCTCACATGTTTGAGAGGAGATGAGAAATGGAAGCCATTCATTTTATCCACAGAATTTTCACTAGATCATTTTCACTCCTGATTTGAATCAGTTTCTAGGACATATGCTAACCTTTGAGCAGGATGTCAAAGGTGATATTGATAAAAGTGCAAGTCAAGCAATGTATTCAAAGGACAAGAAGAAGTTTTACAAAGGCAAGCAACAATTGAATGAATAAGAAGGAACAACTAGCCAAGCTAACTTCCTAAGAGGAAGAGGTGGTGTCAAAGGAAGAGGAAGAGGCACAAGCAATAAAGATGGTGCCAAAGCTTGCTCGATTTTTGCTAAGACTAATCATTTAGCTCATGTTGGCATAATAATCAGAATGGTGGAGGATATAATCAGAACTTTAATTCAAGAGGAAGAGGTATTAGAAATCAGAGAGGTAATTTCAGAGGTAGAGATAATAGAGGTTTCTTTGGAAGAAATGCAGGTAGAGGCTTTCAAAGTCAATCCTACAATAGTACCTACTACAAGTATGCTTCAGATCAGAAGGAGGATTCAACCTTAATTATGAATGCAACGTGTGAAAGAAAAAGTGAAGATCAAAGAGTCTTCTACATAGACTCAGGGTGTAGCAATCATTTGAGTGGCAACATTGCTTTGATGACTGATTTGGAGAACAAAGTAAGTAATCATGTGGTTCAAACAGGTGATAACATAAAGCATAATGTGAATTTCATTGGATCAGTAAAGGCCAAGGATGGAAGCACTCTTCTGAGTAAGGTTTTGTATGTTCCTACAATCCCAAAGAATCTGATAAGTATAGGGCAAACTGTAGAGAAAGGTTATGAAGTAAGGCTCACTAATTTTTGTGGAAGACCCTAGCAATGGGTATAAACAAATTGTTTCAGGAAAGAAAGAAGGAAGGCTATTCACATTGAAGATTCAAGGCAATGTTGGTGATGCCTTGTTCACTTATGGAGGACATAAGATCTCTGAGTTAGATCTTTGGCATAAAAGGCTTGGACATTTCAATGAAAGAGGTATTAAGGATATGATTAACAATGGTTCAGTACTTGGATTACCTAACGTTGCAGGTCAACACATGACATATAGATGTGAGTCATGTCGATTACCTAAGGCTCATAAGAAATCATATAATAAGCATGGTTTCATGTATTCAGAGAAGCTTGAATTGGTACACACAGATGTGTGGGGACCATCAAAAGACTTTGGCTTTAATGGTTCAAGATATTATGTAATTTATGTTGATGGTGCTACCAGGTGGATCACCATATATGTGATCAAAGATAAATCAGAGGTGTTCAATACATTTAAACATTATCATGTGTATGCAGAGAGAATTAAAGGTCAAAAATTTAAGAGACTAAGGTCAGATGGAGGGGGGGAGTATTTCTATAATGAGATTAGTGAATACTTGTGGAATGCAAGTATAGAAAGGGAAGTTACTTGCACATACTCTCCTCAACAAAATGGTGTAGCAGAAAGGAGAAATAGAACTCTTATTGAGTCTACAAGGTCAACGATGAAGGAGAAAATTATCCCAATTATTTGTGGGCTGAGGTTGTAAACACAGCCACATACATGGTTAATAGGCTACCATGTAAAGCTTTGCAAGGTATGACACCATACGAAGCTTGGTGGGGTAAGAGATGTTGGGTGTGTGTAGAAGTGTGAGAGACACACAAGAAGCACACACAAGGAGCACAAACGCAACAAAGACACACGAAGAAGATGATGGATGGAATAGCTCTCTCTATTGACGATGAACTGAACTGAAGTAAGAGCTGAATAATATCTCTAAGTACAAAGTACCACCACATATGAGAGTATCAAGTATATGGTAACATGGGGGAAAAACCTCTAGCCAGCACTAGAGTAAAAAGTTCCCATGTATAGGGAAAAGGTTCACATCAAAGCTACTCGAGGAACACATAAGTGTAACAAACCCCCCTCGAGCGAATGATGTGAACACATACAGGGAGTGACAAATCATCCCCCACAAGGTAATAAGCCTAAAGCTTTGCGAAAAGCTTCAAACGTTTCCCGTGGAAGATCTTTGGTGAATATGTCTGCCACATTATCTTGTGTAGGCATATATACCAAATCAATATCTCCTGCATTAAGGCGCTCTCTCACATAGTGATAATGCACCTCAATATGTTTGGTCTGTGCATGAAACACTGGGTTTCGTGCAACAACCAAAGCACTCTGACTATTACTGAGAATATGCGTAGCAGCATCCATCTCCATGCAAAGATCCATCAATAGGCGTCTCAGCCATATACACTCCACTGTATCTGTGAAAACCTCCATGTACTCAGCTTCACAACTCGATGTCGCCACTGTAGGTTGCTTCTTACTCAACCAAGATATGCATGAGTCTCCAAGGAAAAAGCAATTACCACTAGTGGACACGCGAGTATCATAACAACTAGCCTAATCACTATCTGTAAACGCATGCAAGCATGGCTGAAAATCTCTTCCATAAAAGAGACCTAAGCTCAAAGAGCCTCTGAGATATCTAAACACATGTTTTACCGCTTGCCAATGCTTAGTGCCAGGGCTATGCATAAATCGACTCAACTAGGAAACTGCATACTGTATATCCGGCCTTGTGTTGCATGCATATATAAGACATCCCACAGCTTGCTGATAAAGAGAAGTGTCAAATGCATCACTAGAATCCTCAACTGAGAACCTGAATCCTGTCTCAACTGGTGTGGAAACTGACTTGCAATCCTCAAAGTCAAAACGCTTTTTCAACATACTTTGCTTGATGCATAACAATTCCCCCCTCAACGGATACAAACTGGATGCCAAGATAGTAGCTCAAAAGACCAAGATAACCAAGATAAGTGACATCAAAAGTATCCTGCAAATCAGCCATAAGAATGTCAAGCTTTGCATCACATGACGCGGTCAAGAGTATGTCATCGACATAAAGAAAAAGCACTATAAGATCAGCCCCATTTTTGCGAACATAGAGTGTGCTTTCAATCGGGCTACATGTGAAGCCAAGAGCAATCAAGTGCTTATGGATTTTGTCATACCATGCACATGGAACTTGCTTGAGACTGCACAAGGCTTTATGCAAGCGACAAACCATATGCTCTTTTTCGTTTCATAGCAAATCCAAGAGGTTGCTTCACATAAACCTCTTCTTGCAAATCACCATTCAAGAAGGTTGTTTTTATGTCCAATTGATGCACTTTCCAACCTCGATGGGCAGCCAATGCAACCACGGTTCAAATGGTAGTCATGCATGAAGTAGGTGCAAAAGTTTCCTCATAGTCAATGCCATATTGTTGCACATATCCTTTGGCAACCAATCTAGCTTTGTAGCGATCAATGCTACCATCAGATTTTCTCTTAATCTTGTAAACCCACTTTGTACCAATGACATTCTTTCCTTTTGGCAATTCACATAACTCCCAGGTACCATTCCTATGTATGGAATCCATTTTTTATTGCATAGCACTCATGCATTGTGGATCGTCACATGCATCTTCAAAAGAAAGTGGCTCTTCATTACATGTTGTAGCAATTAGAGAATAATCCACAAAATTACTTGATGGATGGTGAGAGCTTGATCTTGTTCTACCAAGTAAAGGTGCACTCAATTTGTTGTCCTGCAAAGTTTGTTTTAGCCACTTTGGCATAGATTGTGCACTCTTGATAGACATGCGTTCATTATGTAATACATCTTCAACATGTACATCATGCGAGGGCTGAATTTCATTCTCATTTTCAGCCATATTTTGACGCAAATGTTTAGCCATATGTGGCTAGAAATTTCCAGCAGTTTTGGCAATTTTTGGCTGAAATTTTTCACCCATGTTTGGTTGGAAATTCTCTACATTTTCAGCCCTATTTGGCTGGAATTTTTCAGCCTTTTGAACCTCAGTTGGCTGGTTTACATGGCCATAGTCAAGCACACCATTTTGGAACAAAGGCATGAATGTATCGAACAATCTTATGAGCTAACTGTTGGCTGTTTTTTGCATTCAAGTAGAGGGAAAATTGAATTTTCAGCAAATACCACATCTCGACTTACAATAATTGTGTTCATCAATGGAGGTACAAACGATATCCCTTACTTTCAGCACTGTAACCAACAAAAATACATTTCTTTGCCTTGTCATCAAGTTTGTGACATTGTTGTGATGGCACAAGAGCATATGCCATACAACCAAACACACGCATATGACTAACTATAGGCTTATGACCATTCCAAGCCTCATAAGGAGTGATGACTCTCAATGCTTTTGTAGGGTAGGGATTCAACACATAATTTGCACACATGACCGCTTCCATCTAAAACTTATCAGGAAGATGTTTTCCTTTAACCATACATCGTGCCATTTCAAGTAGAGTTCGATGGAGTCTTGATGGGACCACATACATCACTATGAACAAGCTGCAATTTTCTTGTAGTGTGTGTATGACTATCTTTTGGAAAAGAAGCACGATGCATTTTTCCAAGAATGCAACCTTCACATGCATGCTTTTCAATGGACTCAAGTGTTGGCAAACCAATAACCATGTCCTTCTTCCAACAATATTTGCATCTCTTCTTCTTTTGCAAATCACTATCATTAGAGGAATGAGTGGAAGAGGAAGCTTGAGGCTTTGGTTTTGATGAACCCAAAGCTGAACCATACTTGCTTTTCCCTTTTTGTGAGATAGCAAGTGCTTGCGTTCCCTCAATCAAACCACTCCTGTTCACTCTAGATTGCTCTTCTTGCCAAAGAAGAGACACAACCTCATCAAATGCATACATATTAGGATTTCCTTTTGCAACCAAACGGAGTGTAGTAGCAAAGCTTTGAAAAGATTCCGGTAATCCTTTCAACAATGTAGAAATGAGTGATGCATCCGGAATGATCTCATCTATGCTTGCCAATTACTCTTTCAAGTCCTTGATGTGTGTCACATACACATCCACTGACTCATTTTCAGCCATACATACATCCTCAAGTTGCTTCCTCAAGTATGCAAAACATGCTTAATTACGCATGGCATACAAAGAAGCAAGAGTATCCCATGCCTGTCTCGATGTAGAACATGACTGAATGTGTGGAGCTATATGACGCTTCACTGAAAGTGCAATCAAAGCATGAGCTTGAGCATCTTTTCCATCCCATCTAAGCTGCTCTTGTGTAGGTGGAGAAGGAGAAACCACTGTACTTGAAGAAGAAGCTCCATCTGTGACAGTAGACTGTGAAGTAGAAGCACCTACAGGTCTTCGATCTACATCTGCCACTATGTTCCAAAGTTGTTTAGCAACAAGAATGTGCTTCATCATGTAAGACCACGTTGGATAGTTGGTCCCATCAAGCTTATCTTCAGCTTGAAGCATGCCAAACAAGTCATTGCTACCCGCCATTTCACAAAGGAACAAGAATGTGACAAAATGTTCACTTCGACGAAAGCTAAAATGAATGCTGAAATTTCAGCTCACAAACCGTCACTCTGATGGCGATTCTGATTGCATGAATGGCTTTGAAATGGGGGTAAAACCCTAGCACACCTGGTGGAAATGTTTCTTGGCTGCTGAAATTCACAATTCTATGCCCCGAAGTCGATTTGCGCTGTTAAAAGTGAGCGCACGTCGCAACGCGTAAAACTAAAACTTGAGAAGGAGCTGAACCTGCTCGAATACCATGATTGGTTGTGTGTAGAAGTGCGAGAGACACATGACAAGCACACACAAGGAGCACAAACACAGCAAAGACACACGAAGAAGACGATGGCTCGAATAGCTCTCTCTATTGACGATGAACTAAACTGAAGTAAGAGCTACATAATATCCCTAAGTACAAAGTACCACCACATATGAGAGTATCAAGTATGTGGTAACATGGGGAAAAAACCTCTAGCTAGCACTAGAGTAAAAGGTGCCCATGTATAGGGAAAAGGTTCACATCAAAGCTACTCATTGGTGGGGTAAGAGACCTACCTTAGATCATTGCAAAGTATTTGGATGTTTGGCTTATGAATATGTGCCATCTCATTTGAGGCATAAATTGGAACTTAAAGCTGAAAAGTATGTGTTCATTGGCTATGATGATAAGCAGATGGGTTATAGGTTATGGACTCCATCCACAAAGCAATTCCTTGTGTCAAAAGATGTTACGTTTGCTGAGCAAAGTACTTTGTATGTAGGTACAATTAATATTCATGCAAGTGATGAAGAAACTTTGAATCGGAAGAAAGGTAAATCAAAGGTTCAAATATTTGATGAAGAAAAGAACAATGAAACACAAGTTGAAGTTGACGAAATGCCAAGATTTGATCTAGAATGTGATGAACCAGAAACTTCAAGAAGTGGAGAACTCGGAAGGTCATCAAGGCATAAATGGAAACCTAAAAGGTATATCTATGATACTTCTTTTTTTACTACTAAAGATTATGCTTATATGGCAAAAGCAGAGGAAGACCCTTCTACATATGAAGAGGCAAAGGCTAAGGAGAATTGGGAGAAAGCTATGTAGGAAGAGTATGATGGATTAAGGGAGAATGAGGCATGGGATTTGGTTCCCAAACCAAATAGTCAGAAGATCATTGGATGCAAATGGGTCTATAAGACAAAGAGGTATGCAGATGGAAGTGTGTCAAGATATAAAGCTAGACTTGTGAAAGGGTATGCTCAAACATATGGTATAGATTATGATGAGACTTATAGTCATGTGGCAAAGATGACAACTATAAGGACTATTGCTGCATGTAAAGGTTGGAAGATATGTCAATTAGATGTGAAGAATGCTTTTCTAAATGGTTACATTTCAGATGATGTTGTCATGGAGCAACCAGAAGGTTTTAAGGATAAAAGGTATCCAGAATATGTATGTAAGCTCAAGAGAGCTTTGTATGGTTTGAAGCAGGCCCCAAGGGCATGGAATTATAGAATTGTGAAGTTCTTGAAGGAGCTTGGTTTCCAAGTGTCTAAAGCAGATAGTAGCTTGCTTGTTAAAGCAAGTGATGATGGGTTCATTTACATGTGCATATATATTGATGACATAATTCTTACAGGTACAGATGAGAAGGGCATACAAGGTCTTAAGAAGCAAATGGAGAAAGAATTCAAGATCAATGACTTGGGAGATTTGTCATATTTCTTGGGCATGGAGATTTCATATAGCCAACATGGAGTATATGTAACTCAAGCAAGGTATTTGAAGAACTTGCTAATCAAGTTTAAAATGGAAGATTGCAGGGTAGCACCTACTCCAATAGAGGTGAATCACAAATTGAGCAGATATGGAGGAGAAGAATTCAAGGACATGAAGCTATCTCAAAGTCTAGTTGGTAGTTTAACCTATGCTACATTAACTAGGCCTGATTTATCATATGCAGTTGGAGTGTTGTCTCAATTCATGCATTTTCCTAAAAAAGAACATTGGGTTGCATGAAAAAGGGTGTTAAGATACATTAAGGGTACACTCAAAGAAGGTTTGTATTATGGTTTCACATCAGATACAAACATCAAGATATATAGTGATACAGATTGGGCAGGTAATCCTAATGATAGGAGATCAACCTATGGGCACTTATGTGGGAGATAAGCTAATTTCTTGGTGCTCTAAGAAGACACATATAGTTGCTTTGTCATCCACAAAAGCAGAGTATAAAGGGATGAATGAAATTGCAAGAGAGGTCATATGGTTGAAGACTCTCATGAAGAGTTTTGACATCATTCAGAGTACACCCACTATTCATGGAGATAATATGAGTTCATTGTATTTAGTTGCTAATCTTGTATTTCATGCAAGGACTAAACATATTGAGATTCAATATCACTTTCTAAGAGAGAAGGTGATTGATAAAGAGATTGAAGTCATACATACTCCAACAAATAATCAGATTCCAGACAT
The DNA here is from genome assembly GCA_020310875.1 of Ceratopteris richardii. Lineage (NCBI taxonomy): Eukaryota > Viridiplantae > Streptophyta > Polypodiopsida > Polypodiales > Pteridaceae > Ceratopteris > Ceratopteris richardii. The sequence continues at coordinate 126,340,538 of CM035439.1, read as the reverse complement.
GTTAACCAAAAGCTTAGATGGACCAAAACTACAAAGATTCAAAGACATGGCAGGTATAAAGAAGATGGAGAAAATCACAATTGATTATTGAGGGGGAGCTATTGGTGCAGGAAGACCATCAATTGATGTTTTTTGGACAAAGTTTTGAAGTCAAAGGATGAAGCAAAGACCAATATATGAAGCTTGAAGTTAGTGCATGATCAGAGAATGAAGTCTTGTATATACATGTACACTAGACTTGTAATTAACTCACTTATACCTTTGTTATGGTTAAGAGCTTGTACATATATGTCTATATATACAAGTAGAAAGTTGGGGCATGTAAGAGAGGTGGTAAATGACAAGTTGTAAGAGTCA
>CM035439.1:126325181-126335181 GCA_020310875.1 Ceratopteris richardii | reverse complement strand
TATGATGACCCTCCCTCCAAGTCATAAGCCTCAAGATCCATAGCCAAATTTGTTGGGCCAGTTGGCACTCCCATAAATAGTGTCATTGTCACTTAGTGTGATAGCTACAGCCCGTGCAATTATGAGGATGACCCCATTACTCAACCAGATGCCGATCACAATGCACCTATGGGAAACCAACCACTGGAGAAGAATAGTTTGATGATGGTACTAGCTACCCTAAATGCACAGCCAAAAGGATCAGAGGAACTCCTCCAAGAGATAATGGTGTTGCCAAGCCTCAGCCAGAAGAGGGATGGTGAGGACATGCGATTGAATGATCCTCCACCCAGAATGCATAGTATACTAAAAGAAGGGAATATTGGGGCTCCCCAAGGAGGCATAGGGATCAGCCCACTACCACTCTCCAGGATCCCATTGAAGGTAGGACAACACTCGAGCTTCCTAAACCTGAAGCCGCCAAACGTAATGAGCTTGAATCCCCTTATGATCACGATCAATATGCCTATCCCAACAATGAGGGCCAACAAGCATTATCCATTGAAAAAGTGTGTTTGGTGATGATCTCGGACTCCTTAGATGTGTTAATCATCTGACCATCCTCACCAATCTCAAAGAAGAGAGTCCCATCTTGAGTGAAACCCCACGTTGCAAACAAAACCTTGGTCTGAGTGAAAGCTCTTATTCGAGCCGTGTGGGAGAACCGGTCGATCTGTCTCCCCTAGTCCCTCAAAATATTGACCTCAATATCTATGATCATTTGAGACACCCCATTGGTCCCAATACATCATTCTTGCTCCTATGCCTCCATGTGCCCCTTGAAAAGGAGCCCTTCAGCAACACTATGCCCAAGACCCCTGGCAAACTCCCCCCGAGAAGCATAAAGATGGAATCCAATAATGAATCATCTCTCCATACGAATAAGAGGAGTCAAGGTTGGAGGCTAATGGAGCTTCTTTGCAATACAAGATGGAGAGATATGAATAAAAGCAGGCCACCACTGCTCCTACATTAGGGCAAAAAATGGAAAAAAAGGGCCATGTAAGGATTTCAAATAGTTGTGGTTAATGTAGATTAATCTTGTCAAATCCTTTTAAAAAATTCAATGTAGGTTCATTTTAAACGTATCTCATGAAAATATATTAGTTATGGAAGAGAGAGGAAGTTCGTGTGAAAATCATGAAAAGTGATATGCCTCAAAGTTTGTGCCCATCAGGCCTTCGTGGATTTTGAAGTTTTCCCTCCTGTTCTCTGACCTATATAATGTGTGTTTAGGATGTTCTTCACTTTTTTACTCTACTCTCCTTAGCAAATCTACTTCTCTCTTCCTCATAATTCTAGACACACTCATCATGTAGAACCTCAATCCAAACACTTTCAATAAACTTTCATCCAGCCGAACTCTATGTGATAAGTTCCACATCAATATTACAATCAATCATTAGTATGCAACAACAAGAAAGGTATCCTCTTGACATGGATATTCTTAATATACCTCCAACAAGAAACCTTAAGTCACCTTCAATAAAGATTGAAAAGATCCCTTCACATGAACATTTAACAAGAAATGCAGCAAAGTCTGAGGAGGAGAAGAGAAATAAGAATTTATTGTTAGAAGAAGTTGTTATCATTAAGGAAATTTAGAGGCTGAGAAAAGAAAATTCAGAGCTTTTTAAGAAAGCACCTGGCCAGGTTATTGTGAATGTTTCAATGCCATGGGAGGAAGACTACATGCTTGACATAAGGCTTGAAGACAACAAAATGTTGAAAGAGTTCAATGTTGAGATCTCTCACAGTATAGTCAACATAACTCTCAAGTATTGTCTTATGGTCATAATATGCTCATCATTTTTTCAATAATTAAAAGCCTCCTTGATGCATCTAGTCTTGGTTTTATATTTTAGCGTCCTACTCCATCAATGTGAAGAGTTAGTCTCAAGGAAGGTATTTATCTTGGATCCACTTGTGAATCAATGTATACTATTCAAGCATGGAGAAATTGGTCATTTTCTCAAGGGTTTTAGTGAGGAAACAGAATATATAATTTATCCATATATTGAAAAGTAAGTTTTCATTTATATATTCCATATAAATTCATTCTTTTAAGTTTGAAGTTTTATTTACAAGCGTGAGTTACATTTCCAGGGTTCATTGGAGTCTTATTATTATTGATTTTAATGAAATTCAAGCTTGTTTATGAATTCTCTCCAATCACACCATGGCAATTGCAAATTGTAAGTTCTAGTACATTTTCAATGCTCTACTGTATCACCATTGCCATGCATTTTGATATTTTTGTAGCTTTGCAGTGCCACAAAGGATGTGAAAATGCACATTGATCAGAAGTATGCAGGAATTTGCAAAATGAATGAAGAGAAAATTTTGGGTATATGAAATTCTTGTGCCGATACAGAAAGACAATACATCATGTGGATGGAGAGAAATTGCCATATTGCAGTTCTTAGAGTGCAGATTTTATAGTCCTGGTCTTAATTTATCTGATTATCCAGGTGCATGGTTCCTTTTGGTCAGAGAAAAATCAATCCATGCCATCCTGAAAGATGTTATCTATCCATATGATCCAGACTCTCCTTCACCACCTCCACTAGATAACAAGACTGAAGACAAGAAGAAAGGGCCTCCTAATCACTCTCCATTGAAGCATGTCCCAAAGAATAAGCACAAAAAGCGGAAGAATAAAAAGCAAAAGTAGATGTATAGTTTTTGTATATATGATTATCTCTTGATAGTAAGCCCATGTATTTCCAACATATGTTGGAAGATATTTTTTTGCTCTTGTTGTAAATACTAATTTTGAATAGAAAGTAACCCTTCAGAGCATTGTATGTATTGAAAAGTCATTCCATTCTATCTTTATTTGGAAGATAGTGTTTGTAACTCATATTTCTTCATAGAAATCAGTGTTTCAACTTCTTAATGTTGGTAGTACCTTTGTTTGAAATGAAGGATTTGTGGTGTGCCTACTATTCATGAGATCAACTAATATGATATGTGATTTACCATATATGCTTAATCCTGATTTGGTGATCTTTGAATTGAAGCATGGGCTTGTGAAGCAAAGTGGAGATGATTGGAGGACACAACCAATTTGAATGATTAGGGCACTCGGAGAACCTTTGATGGCCCTAATCACTTGAAGTGTTTGTGTCTTCCAATCTTCTTGATTTTGTAATATTTCTATCCTTGATGGTCTATTCCTTGCTTCTCACTAATAAATAAGTCATGAGATCAATTGGCATGATATGTGGTTTACTAGATACGCTTAATCCTGATTTTGTGATCTTTGAACTGAAAACTTTGGCTTGTGAAGCAAAATGGAGAAGATTGGAGGACACGACCAATTCAAGCGATTAGGCCAATCGAAGAACCTCCAATGGCCCTAATCACTTGAATTGGACATGTCTTCCAATCTTCTCGATTTTGTAATATTCCTACCCTTGATGCTCTATTCCTTGCTTCTCACTAATAAATTAGTCACGATCGATTCAAGCGAAGGGAGTAGTCGAGGAACTTCAAATGCCCCTAATCGCTTGAATCAGTCATGCCCGTTGGTAGACTCCATAGATTAAAAAGAAGGACACAACCAATTCAAGTGATTATGGCAATTGGAGAACCTTCAATGGACCATCTTGATTGAGGTGGTCATGTCCTCAAAGATTCTCCACTTTGTAATATATCTACACTTTAATGCTCTATGTAGCTAATATGTTACATGGATAATTTCTTTATCCTTTTCTTGACCAATTTGTTTGGGAGAATTTCATTGAACAACAGAAATCGTCCACAAAAATGATTTAAGTTATTTACCAATAGAAATATCCCATAGCAATTACATAAACCAAAACAATGCCAATATGAATATGAGGAATTTAGATAAAAAAGAAAAGTATATACCACTCTATTTAGCTAATCACTAACATGGAGATATTCTTCATTCTTATCTTCACCAGTTATTTTTTGGGAGAAATTTCGGAACAATTGAAACCATCGCCAGCAATGATGTAATTCTTTGCATAATATATACCTTCCACAACAATGATATAAACCAAAACAATTTCAACATGAATATGAAGTGCTTACATAAAAAAAAGAGAAAAATGTATTTAGCACTATGTCTTTCTTTCCTTCAAAAGTTTTGGTGGAAGAAAGAGGGCAAGACTGGTTACATTCTTAAGGGTTAGAACTTGATCACCTTGGGTGGAGGCCAAGTAATGCAAGATAATTTTTTCTCTGATCTTATGTTTACTATTGCACCATCAATTGAGAATTTGAATTGTGATGAAACCTCATCAAGGAACTCTAAAAGCTCTCTTACATTTTTTATTTTCCAATTTGTTGTGACAATAATTTTCCTAGGTTGAAACTCTAGATGCATCAATAATTCTAACTAAAATTCTAGATAGCTCTACGCTCAATCCAAGGGTATCTAGAGTCCAAGATTTTTTTTCACCTTTTGTAGTCATATCCTAAAAAGAGATTGTCGAGATATCTCATATGAAATTGAAGAGAATTTGGACTACCTTTACATAAAATGATGTCTCCTAGCTTTTGAACTTCTTTTCTATCCCATTCCCTACCTAAAACATCATCAATTTCTAAAATTGAAACTCTCCTATTCAACCACATTGTTTTGGTCCTGTAATACCATGTTTCTAAAACATCCTACAAAAATGTGAATAAGAAAAAACCATTGAATCTTTATCCTTCATGAAATTTTGCTTAGTAACATTGTCCTTTGAATGTCATCTTTCATTTTGTACAGAAAACTTGAAAATGTCGATTGATCAGGAGAATCCCAATCTAATGAAGATATTCCAGGAGCAGGTAGATGTACAAGATTTCCATAAGCACTCATCCCTAATGGTACCTCATAATATGCAAAATATAAAACTAATTGAATGTTATTGAAAAATGGAACATATTTGTTTGCATACAAAAGTTCTGCATAATCCTTATGAAGAACTTTGAATATTCCTATTAATCATTCAATAGGTTTCCACTCTTCAACATTGGAAGGAATATATATAGAATACAAAAATAGATAGCTTGTAATACAAAAAAACTAAAAAATGATAAAAGAGCATTGTTAAACTTCACTTATAGTATGACAGGAATTGCACATGATTGTTTAGCACCAGATCTTTAGGAGTGCACACACTGTCTCTTTTAACCCGTTCCACTCTATGTGCCCCTCTACAACTAGGAATCATCATCACACAATCATTTAGCTACACAAAAAGAGGTTTCCATAAAGAATCCTCTCTTTTGTTATAAACCTCACATGAGGTTACACGATTGGAAGGACGACAAGAAGTAGAAGCCATTTGAACCTCAAAGAAATAGTAGAAAATGCTCAAAGCAGGAAACCAAGATTTACAAACTTCGTGAGTATTTACAGACAAAAAAAAATGTACACATGGAAGAGAGTGGCAAACTTTTGATTTGATGTATTAACTCTGACTGAAATATCATAGAATTTTGCAAACCAAAAAATATTTTGTATCTTTAAAAATCATTTTTCTCTTGGAAATTTAAAGATTTGCATGGTGTGGTGTGCAAAATATCCTTTTTCGTATGAAAACAAGAAATTGTTCATTGAATACGAGAAATTTCATCATGTTAGCAGTGCTTTTAGAGCATATTTTCTAAAAACAAAAACATTTTTTCGTAGGATTAAAGGAGACAAGAATGTTATAAGTTTGTACATGTGGAAAGATGCTATTTGCCAATTTTTGTAATCCATCATTAGAAAATAGCCCCTTTTCGGGCATTTTTTGCCCTAATGATGATCTCAGGATATTGCAAGTAAAATGATCTTCAATCTTTCTCTAGAACCTAGTATGCCACATCTCACCAAAGGTCCATACCTAGGTTGGAGGCTTGTTCTATATAGGGCCAAAGCTAGTGAAAAACTATAAAAAGAGCTAGAGAGCTCATTTTTGAGGTTGGATTCTTGGGAATAGAAGTAAATAGAGTACATTGTAAACTCGTTCTTTTCTATTCATAGATTTCATTGTTCCTCTCTTTACTCTTGTCTTGTGTGTGCATGTGTGTGTATGTGTTTGCATGTGTGTGTGCTTCTCACTCACGCACTTGTGCATTCCACTTGATCATGGTCATCATGCCACCCTCCCATCTCCATGGATTGAAAATTATGAGGTGGATCTCCTCACATTGCTACTCATCATTGTGCTAGAGTGACACCAAATTTGACATCGTTGTCGGGGAGTGAGCTTTGAGGATGAGGATGTGATGGTAAGATGTAGAGTTGTGATGTTGGAGTCATAGTCTTTACTTTTCATTTCTTCTTACTTCCTTCATCACCATCATCATCCTCACCATCTCCCACCTTCATCTCCATCTTTGTTGATTTTTTAGCTCTTTGGGTCATATTCCCTTCCCTACCTCATTCCCCTTTTCCCATCTGTGAGAGAACTTGGGAGAGCAATTTGTGCATTCGGTTTTTGTGTGTTTGTGAGAATATGTAGATTCCAGTAGTACCACCATCTCTAATAGCTTTCGTAGGTACAACACACCTCTACGGGGTTTTCAAGATGAAGAACTCTATATATCACGATAGATAGAGAAAGTTGGTATTTCATGTTTTCATGCATTGCACGATAAACCACACCACTAGAGCATCCCAAAACACTAGACATTTTTGTAAAATCTGCATTTTTTTGGTCCATCACAATAGATGTCATCTATCAAAATAGACCGATTTCACGATAGACAATCTTCTATCATGATAGACACCATCCATTGCAACATACATGTCTATCATGATAAACACCCGTCTATCAGGACAGACGACCCTCCCCAACAAAGACCATCTATCATGATACACACCGTCTATCGGGACATACCAAAATCTGTGACAAACAATAGATGATGGACACCGTCTATCCCGATAGACACCCATCTATCGCAATAGATAGGACCCATGATAGACCCCAACTATCATGATAGACACCATCTATCACGATAGAAATAAGGCCACGATAGACGATAGATAGTGTCTATCACGACAAGCACCCATCCATCATGACAGACACCCATCCACAATAGAGAATTTCAAACACGCCAGACACCCATCTATTGCAATAGACAAGTCTATCATGATAGACACCTTCTATCATGAAAGACAAACAAATTCAAAAATTTTAGGGTTTATCAAATTTAGCTCAAATTTTGGGATTTTTGCAATAGTTTGGAGCTCTTAAGAAGACTAAAGCAAGGCCCCAGAGTGTGCAAGCTTGGGAACACATCTCTTGGGCATACAATGTTGATATATTTAGGTAGTGATGTGTGTGAACACACTAGGACCACCGGGGCACTTTTTTCCCTCTTTAGGAGGTTTTTTTCCCTCGGCTTGTATATACGCCTATTGCCCTAATGGGCTACTTATCTTTGTACATTCTCTAGTAATACATTCAGTATTGTGTGTTGAGCTCCAAGCTTCTTCTTCTTCCTTGTGTTGTTCGCGTGCTTCCGCAGACGTCAAACTCCAACAATTGGTATCAAAGCAGGCCGTCGCTTCATCTAGGGCGCCGTCGACACTCCTCCGTTTGCAGTCTCAGAATCATATGAAATCTGGTAAGCATACTCAAGGTGTTTTCGAGATCAAAACAGCTTCGCTGTGTTGTGCCGAAATCGCGATCTGAGCTCGCTTCGGCCTCCGAATGCACTATCGTAGCGCTTGTGCAGGCTATTTTGTCTTTTTGTGCCAAAGGTATATACCAGTTTCTGTTCGCCAGTTTAAGCGTCTCGAAGTCTGCTATAGGTCTAGTAGAACTCATCTGGGCAGTTCTGTTCAACTTTTTGAGATATAGTCAATTTTCTGCATCAAGGTATTTTAGTCACCGGCCATGGCTGAAAGCAGTGATGTATTCTGTATGTTGGCTGTTGAGGATAAGTTGGATGATACCAACTACCCATTATGGGCTTATATGATGCGACATGTATTGGTTGCAAAAGGATTGTGGAACATTGTGCAGGGTGTTGAAAGACGTCCTGTTACACCTGTAACAACAGGTACTACGAATACAGGTGCTGGAGCTGATGAAGATGGTGTCGAAGATGATATTGTGCAGATTCTTGTTCATGCTGCTGTTTCTGTTGCACCTACTGCAGAGCAGATTCATTGGGATGGCAGAGATGCCCAGGCACATGCATTGATAGCTTTGTCTGTCAAACGTGCCATTATTCCTCATATTTGCTCTTGCAGAACAGCTAAGGATGCTTGGGATACACTTACCACATTGTACCAAGCTAGGAATGGGGCTCGTGTTGCTTATCTCCGAAAATAGTTGGAGAGTGAGCACATGAATGAAGGTGATTCTATGGACAGTTTCCTAACGAAGATCAAAGATTTGAAGGAACAATTGATTTCTGCTGATGAGGTTATACCAGATAGCTCACTTGTGTAGACCGTTCTGAATGGTCTTCCTGATTCATATCAGAGTTTTGCTTCTACTCTTCGGTTGATGATGAAAGGCAATCCGAATGCCTTATCGTTTGAGGATTTAGTTTCTGTTCTGTTGTAGGAAGATCAGTCTAGGCAGAACAGGTCCATTATGCGTGTTGCAGATCAAGCTTTCCTGGCTAGTCAGAAGGACAAAGGAAAATGGAGCTCTTCTACTAGTAAGCAGAAATCTGCAAATGCTACACATTCGAAGAACCAGGATAAAGATGAGAAGAAATCAGAAAAGCAGAAATTGTTTTGCAAGTATCGTAAAGGGAATGATCATATCATAAAGAACTATCCAAAACTGGCTACAAAAGAGGCAAAGAAAAAGGAGGCTAGAATGGTTGTTGCAGAAGCCTCTACACCAAAAACAGAGTCTGCTAATCTTGTGCAGGAAGAAGAATGGGCGTTTACTACTGTTTGCAGTTTTGACCCATCTTCTGATGAGCAGTGCATGTCTGCAGTGGAATCAGATGTTTGGTACTTTGACAGTGGGGCGATCAAACATATTACCTCACAGCGCAGTTTCTTCTCTTCACTCGAGCCTGCCCCTATAGGGAATACTATCACATGCGCCAACAACTCCTCTTATCCTGTTATGGGAGTTGGTAAGATCATTCTGACTACTGCTGATGGTACTTCTTTCACCTTGTCAGATGCTTTATTTGTGCCAGGGATCAAGAAGAATCTGTTATCAGTTTCTGCATTAGCCAAGATTGGCTTGGTTGTGAAATTTGTTGATGACAGGTGTACAGTTCATGATTTGTCAAATGGCGATGCTATTATTGCTTCTGGCATTTTATGTCGTGGACTGTATAAGCTCATAGACTATGAAAGATCTGTGAATGATTCGGCATGTGTAGTTCATGATTCGTAGGCTATGTCAGATGCAAAGCTTTGGTATGCACGCTTTGGTCATCTGAATTTTGCTAGTTTGCTACGCCTGCATAAATCTGATATGGTGTCTTCTTTGCCCAAGCTTGAGGCACCTGGAAAACATGTATGTGAAGGCTGTATTTTGGGCAAAATGCAGCGTTCCTCCTTTCTAAAAGATGGTTCAGTTCGGGCTACACAGAAATTGCAGCTTGTACATAGTGATGTCTGTGGTCCTATGCAGACACCTTCTTTTGGAAACTATCTTTACTTCGTGACTTTCATTGATGATATTTCTAGGCATGCATGGGTATATCCATTGAAGGCAAAGTCCGAAGTGTTTTTGTGCTTCAAACAGTTTTTGGTTTTGGCTGAAAATCTGTCATCATGTAAAATGGGCACCCCCCGTTCTCATCGAGGGGGGAAATATATGTCTTCTGATTTTAATGCATTTCTGGCTGACCGTGGGATAAAACACCAGTGTACAGTGCCGTATACACCTCAACAGAATGGAGTTGCTGAACGGAAGAACAGGTCACTCGTGGAGATGGCGAGGTGTATGGTTAAGAGTCAGGCTTTACCACATAGTTTCTGGCTTGAGGCTGCCATGTGTGCAGCATATGTACTTAACAGGTGTCC
>CM035439.1:126300181-126320181 GCA_020310875.1 Ceratopteris richardii | reverse complement strand
ACTCTCATATGAAGGAACTACCACAGTGATCATACATGTACAATGCCTTGAAGCTATGATAATAAGATTTTGCACACCAAAAAATCTCTCTCGAACAAGTTCCAAACCAAAATGAAGCTCTAAAAGCAACTAGGGTTGTTTTGGTGAAAATATATTGCTCTGTGTTTTGCTATTTCAGAGGTGATAACCTCTTAATTTGAATTTCTGATCTTCAGCAAACTTCAAGAATTCATTCTTGTCTACGTAACAAGATAAAGAATACCTCAATCGGAGGTGCGTAGCTCAACATATGCACAAAACAAATATCAGCTATCAATTTCACATTCACTTGTAGCATTGCTGCTCTGTATTCCGCAATTTCGACGACTTTGGACTCAGAACCTGAAGGTTTGTCCCTCGACAAAACTGTAAACGTTAATCCAAGCTACGGATACCAAGTTGAATCATCTCATTCCGATTTGTAAAACTCAACTTATAGCCAAAACACTGACTTGTCCAACTGATTGTAGATTTTTCTTCTACATTAGTCTGTGTTTTTTGAATTTTTGGCAATCTAAAACTCCGAACCAAATTCTGCACCCTTCTGCAAAATTGTAGCCCTTTGTGATAACTACACACAAAAATTTCAAACGCATCAATCCGATCTTCCTACCTCGAGTTATGGTCAAAATACTGAACTGGTGTTGAGAGATGCCAACCTGCACTTTCACCTCTTGTGACCTAAGCTTCCATTGAAGCTTCTTGCACACAAGCCTTCAGCATCCTCTGATACTAGTTAAGGGCTTTGATGTGCAGAACAAGAGGAGCAAGGAGGAGATGGAGGGAGAGAGAAGAGAGGAGAGACACGCACAGATGCGCGGGAGCCTCGAACCCACATAATGAACTCTCTTGAGGCAATGCTCTATATAAGATGTATATATATAACTATGGGGTTAAGGTCACATGACCCTTACATCCCCAACATCTCTCTCTCTCTCTCTCTCTCTCTCTCTCTCTCTCTCTCTCTCTCTCTCTCTCTCTCTCTCTCTCTCTCTCTCTCTCTCTCTCTCTCTCTCTGCCTCTCCCTATCTCTCTCTCTCTCCCCCCTCCCCCTCCCTCTCCCTCTCCCTCTCTCTCTCTCTCTCTCTCTCTCTCTCTCTCTCTCTCTCTCTCTCTCTCTCTCTCTCTCTCTCTCTCTCTCTCTCTCTCTCTCTCTCTCTCTCTCTCTCTCTCTCTCTCTCTCCCTCTCCCTCTGCCTCTCCCTCTCTCTCTCTCTCTCTCCCCCTCCCCCCTCCCTCTCCCTCTCTCTCTCTCTCTCTCTCTCTCTCTCTCTCTCTCTCTCTCTCTCTCTCTCTCTCTCTCTCTCTCTCTCTCTCTCTCTCTCTCTCTCTCTCTCTCTCTGAGCACTATTGTAGGTTGTTCTCTCAGCATTACTATAGTTGTTCTCATCTACTTGAGATTTTTTTCACTTTGATTGATTAATCCCCATAGATCTCTTCCCATGAAGTAATTACTCATCTCAATTCTCCAAGGTTGGTAGTTTTCCTTTTTAACATGTTTATGTGGTTTCTCATCTTAGCCATGGATCTTCTTTGTTGGTTTCAAACTTCCCTTTAATGAAAGGAAAAATGAATGATATCAATTTACCTCTATAGTCTCCTTATCTTAATCCTTTCTAGACTTTGTAGCATCTAATATGTATGTATATATATATATATATATATATATATATATATATATATATATATATATATATATATATATATATATATATATATATATATATATATATATATATATATATATATATATATATATATATACACACACACACACACATATATATATAAATATATATATATATATATATATATATATATATATATATATATATATATATATATATATATATATATATATATATATATATATATATATATATATATATATATATTGCTCCCCCTGATTTTGTAATCGATACTCTTTGCTCCATTCAATCTTCAAAATGAACTTCTTCTTGCTTTAATTGATCCCCTTTATTATCATAGATGCTTTGAAAGCTTTGATACCGCTCATGAAAATTTGTGGACTTTCTATTGAAAGACTTCATATTGTACCATGAAGCAGATGGGCCACCTTAGGATCACTTAATTCTTAGACACAATTAACCTAGAATAACAATTATTTTAAGTTGGCATTTCAATTACAAGTGAAACTTTCTATATTGTGAATAAACTACATTACCTTCAAATGAGCTATAGCAAGTTTAATTTGGATATTAATAGATTTTGCAAAGTCTATCACAAGCTAGAGTACCCATGTTGCACTATGTCTAGATTCAGTATTGGCAATCAAAGAATTTCATATAACTCAATATTTGCACAAATATTGACAAAGCTTGCTGGAATGATCAAAATTTGACTTGAATAGATTTCTAATGATCATTAAAATTTTAAGGTTTAGATGTTAGAAAGTAAAAGAAATAGATACAACAAAAGGGACTATCTGTGAAAAGGCCAAGTGTAAAGAGTATGGAGAGTAGAGATGGATCTTGGGGGACTATTCTTTGATAGCCTATAGCTCTTTTGCAGCATGGGAGTGATTAGCCTTATCTATGGAACCTCATACGATTAGAAAAAGCCTCCTTTAATATTTACCCAGATGCCCCATCTTGCGAGTCTTCACTTTCCAAAGTGACTTCTCATGCTCCCTTTGCTTGACCTTCTAACTTTTCTAATATGTGATGCTTTAAAGCTCCAAATTGATTAAGTCTGCAAGTTTGGATGACTCTTTGGGAGCATTGGCGTGTGTTTGAACCTTTAATTTCATGTTGGATTTTGCCTTATGGTCATCCATGGACCCTAAAACATCAACGCTTATGTAAGCATTGCAGCCTTGTATGCACTTCTACATATAGTCGACACGGAGGGAAAAACATCAAGGCTTGTGTATGATTCTATGCATCTTAATCTAGACTCTCTTGAGCAATTCTATCATTTAACATTGAATAAATAAGATTTTAAATTTCAATATAGAATTAAATTCTTTTTTTTCTTTTGATTTTGGCTTCATCTTTATTGCATTCTCTCTAACAATCATATGCCCAAAAAAATGATTTAGACTTATCCATGCATAGAATAACAATGAAAATAGATTGTATAGCTTTGATATACAACTAGGCAAGAAATTAGAGCTCCAACTTGTGAAATAAAGATCTTTCTTTTTAATCTATTGCATATTTAAGACCCATGCGCTTTCAACTTATAATATGGTGGACAAAATATGCTCTAGACATCCTTGGATAGTAAGTTTAAACTTTAGAAATTACTATTTAATTTCTAATAAACTTTGAATTTACTAGTCAATGTATGAATATTGTTAATTTTGAATGTATGATACGAAATGTAAAGACATCCCTTCTTAATGAAATTGAAGCACATGGATACTTTTCCATACAAAGAAAATGATCAAAGTTTCTAGTGTAATACCACTAATATACATGAAAATTCGAAAAGTAAGATCACCTAATGTATTTCCACTATAGTCTTTGCCCCCTTTGAATAAAATGGCTATGGCACAAATTTGCAAAAGGTTAATGTAGATCGCTTTGATATTCACAACGTCCATGATATGCCTACTATTTAGACGATGAATCTTGATTTGTATAGCATGCTTTATCAAGACCTAACTATGATGATATGATAAACACCTTGATTATACATTATGCTTTATCAAGAGTTAACTTTGTCACAACATGATGACAAGTTGTCTTGTACTAAAAAACGATCAAGTATGCCCACATTATCTCATGCACAGACATTCACTAGTCAAGCACCATGACGTGTACGTGTCTCACATGATGATGCTGATGATATTTCATATAATAACAAGTTAAAGTTTGACTTATGGGACAACATTATTATCATTCTTTGTCAATTGTATTACTAAACTTCATCACTATCCTGAATTTCTTTCTATTTACTACTATTATGCAATGTGATCTTCATTTCAACTTATGAGTCATGAACTTTGCATACAACTCTTGATATTATGATGGATTTCGTGATTTCATGGATGATGGATCTTTACCATTTCATGTTTGATTAGTCTTTAGTGATACTTGAATGTTTGAAGTTGTTGTTGGTACTTAGTAGTTCCATTGTATTGTTTTTGTAACATTATGTAAGGTTGTGAGGAGAATCCTAAAACAAGAGAATATTTGTTTGATTTTAAAACTTTGATTATTGAAGTTTAACTTTTTTTATTCCACGATTTAGATCATTGACAAAGAATCCTATCATCTCACCTAATACTTGTCCTTATACCCTGAATTTTTAAATAATTACAATAATAGTAACCTTTTTCAAAAAGTTCCATTCCGAATATTGTGACCTTAGACATTGGCAACACGTTGCCTTTTGCATTGCAAAAACATTGTTAACGAACTTGATACTCAGGTACACACACACTCACTCATACATGTGTGCGTGCACACAGGCACAAAACGCCCACAATGACAAATGCCTTCGCCAAAAGAATCATCCAAGTATTTAAAGAAAAGTTTTTCCTCAATGGACTTGATACAAAATTTGAGATATAATTACATCATCTTACACTTTTTACAAGGCCTTCAAACGGCTCCCCTGGTGAATTGTGTCTAATTTTTAAGGGGTGTATACATACAGACCCTTGATTTGCTGTATCCTAATCTTCTTTCGACCCATCGTCAGAATTACAATGGAAAGGGCTTGGAACAGTTATCGGTAAAAAAATGCCCAATGCCCATTAATCCTTGGTTTTAGGATTTGGGTTGCGGAACAGGAATACAAGAAGCCCGACAAGCAATGAATGAGAATTATCTCCTTGTTGCCCTGAATGATGAATGCTCTAACAACTCTATGTGCTTGTTGTGATGAAGCATGTGGATGAATTTTGTGAAGTACAGCATCATAAAATCATTCAAAAGTTGGTGATTTGTTTTCCCACCAACAACGGAACGTAAGCACAGCATGCACTCGGCTGCTTAGTCCAATCGAGTATGCTGCTTTCAGACCCTAATATGGTTCTGACATTACTGTCAATCAACACAAAACCGTTGCAGCAGGGCAAGAACGCTGAAGCTGTACTGTTTGTTACGCGAGAACAATGACAATGTTAATGTGAATGTTACAAGAGCTTATCACTAGAATATGTCAAGCTAGCTTCCACAATGGTCACAGGCCCAGTGCTCTCTGTATCACTCTCACTAAAGCCATCTGAGCTATCTGAAACCCACCAACTAGAAGGATATCGCTGCTGCAAAAAATGTTTGAGTGTCTTTGAATCCACAATCTCATCACGTATGTCATTCACTGGAATGTTCCATGAGGCAAAAGCTTTTCTTTCCTTCGAGATAAACTTATTTAAAATCTTCACGACCTCATTCCCTCTTCTTTTATCAGCGGACATGACTGCTAGGCATTCACCCGCACGTTGCTGCAAACTAGAGTCTATATTGCTTTCCACCATTTTCGCTAGCTTATGGACAATGTTCAGCTTGAGAGAGACTTCAACAGCAGTACTGCTCAAGCGACAAAGCCTGAGCATCAACATCAAGCTGCAAACGCGAGGATCTGTACCTGTGAACCCTGCCACTGAAGTAGGAACCTGAAGATCCAGAAGGGAACCCAACGTATGCATCAAATCTTCCGAACTCATGCAATCTGCAATGTCAGAATGAGTGGCAATGCAGTGAAAGAGAAGAATAGCCAACTGGGTGAGACCTCGTCTTTCCCTACTATTACCACCACTTATGAATTCGTATACAGGAAAAAATATATCGAAGTTTGAATGTCGTGAGAGCAATGGAGGACGTAACTTGAATAGGAGAAGCAGGGATAAAAGCAATCTTCTCCTGTCATCAAAATCTAGCTCCTGCCCACCAGATTTTCCCATGACTATCGCCTTCCGTACTTCCCTGAGAAAGCGCTCTTCCAATGGCACACCGAAATCATATTCTGGATTACGTAGAAACTGGTCCATGAAAAACCCACCCAGATAGAGTTCCCGGGAGTAATCCACATCTTCATAATCCTTATATAAGGGCCTGCTATCGTTGTCCACAACATTTGCTACTATCCACCTTAGAAACACTGGAGGAAATTCTCCTGCAATTGACCATGGAGGCACTGAATGAAGGCCTTCATTCATAAATGTATCCCTCACTTTCAGTGTTTCCTTCTCTATCCATGACTTCAACCGTGATCTAGAACCTTGGTCCCAGACAAGCAGTGGGGACCAATGCTGCCCCTCGTACAAATCACATGCTTTGGAAGGCTCACGTGCAACTAAGGTCAAGAAGTCTATGGGAAATAGCAGAACCATCGTTCTCAAAACCACAGGATCTACCTGCTCTTCAACACTTCGTTCAATAATATTTAAAAGCTCATACATATCGGTTGCTTCTTCAATTCCCTCGACTGGAGTTGAATGGCGTGAATCACTAGCATTTGATCCTGTTCTCCAAAAAGTCAGATCTTTGACAAGTTTTGTCCTCCTGCTTATCCCAGAACCAGCAAGCAACAGCTGGCCCAATATTTGCACAGACCAGAGCTGACCTGCCTTGGGCGTACGAGTGGTTTCCATGACACCTTCGCCAAGCGCATGATCCTCTTTGAAGAGGCTTGGCAAATTTACTTTGCAAAATATTGCCAGAACAGGAAGCAACAGTCCACACATTGAAAAGATGTTTGTGGCTTTCACAGTTGCTGTTATTCTCTCTGTCAAGAGTAGGACCGCCTCTAAAGTCGACATAAGTACCTGATCATTATGAGACCTTGATCTCATTGCTGCTGATTGCCATAGTTGAAGGGCCAAGGCTTTCATAATATCTGAATTCAGAACCATGTCTCGACCAACCTTACTCTCAGCCAAAGCTTTGACAAACGAAGCGAACTCTATTTGTACTTCTGGAAGAGCATGCCCAGAAAGAACTATGTCAGAAAGAATCGAGTATTTGATGTTTAGAATAATGTCATCTCTTCCCTCCTTCACAGCATGCTTCAGGCATTCTCTCAATGCGGACACAGTATAAAGACAACTGTCCACTAGACCAGAGTGCTTATCAAGGTTTATATCATTTACTGGAAGAGGAGGAAAAACCGGAACCTTGGGTATCTCTTCAGGTTCTGTCGAATCTAATAACAACTGGTTTTCATCCTCATCATCTATACACAAGTCTATGGGGACTTTGACCTCCTGAATTACATTCATCAATAGATGTGCCTTGTGCGCCAGGAGATAATTTTGCATGACGTCAATATAGGAATTACCATCTGGCAGCACAAAGCCTTCCCAAGAATTACTGCTAAGACCTCGTACATAGAGACCTTCAGCCCGGACCTCCTCATTCAAACACTCATATTCAAACGATTGCAACCATTCCATCTCATCAGTCATTCCGAATTTGCCCGCAGAACGTGCATCACTTTGAATTTGAAGCCTGCTGCAGATCCCTTCAAGGAGTTCGACTCTCATATCACATGTCCAAACCCCTTCTGGATGCATGAATTCTGATGAAACTGCAGCAATGAACTTCTCTGGACCCTCTTCCTGCAACAAACAAGTTAAAAGAGGCTTTGGGATCAACCTGGCGATGACTCCATAGACTGATTCCTGTGATTGGGGTTTGAGGGAACTGTTTGCTCTCATCAAAGCTCGCACTAATGACCCGAGAACATCTGCTGAGCTATATAAGATAGCTGATTTAGAATTATTTGATTTCAGGACAGCCACATCAGCAGATGGAACAGCCAACAAGAGCAGGGGCAGATACCAGCCCTGGAAGAAGTAATGTATTTGATGAATATAATAGACCTTGAAGAAAGGGAATTCTAATAAACAGATTAGACCAGAAGAAAATCTTCTACCTCCCTAAGAAGACGATCACAGAAGCTAGTATCTTCAGCGAAGTATTTCAGGCAGCTCAAAGCCGCAAAAGCAACTGGGCTTGGTCCATCAGATGTTGCGGACACAGCATCTTCAGAAGCTGAGACAAGAGTATTCCAGAAACCCTTCTTCCATCTGGCATCCTCCCATAATTGATCTCTTCCAGCCCTGCAGCCGGTATTAATCAGTACAAGCATTCAATATATTGTTCTGAAGAATCATAGAGGTCAAAATACCTTGATGATGTAATTGGAGGATAAAATACCTTGATGATGCAATTGTTCCTAGAACAAAAAGTGCACCTCCCAAAGCAGACTCAAAGGGAATGCTAATCTTTGAGTCTTGAGAAATTATCCCATCATCTTCAAGGTTGGTACAAAGAGATAAAACGCTCATAACAAAATTCAAAGACGCCTTTGGCACCTCGGTGTCCCTAAAAGAAGCAGAAAAGAAGCATGAATATAAAGAAACCGGCATGACCATGATGGTGCAGAAAGAGGCATGGATGTTATACAGATTTCCAGCCTCACACCAGTATATACCTCAGTACACCTTTGCAATAATGTCTAAGAATCCTTGTTGCATATACTAGTGTGTCAATTACAGCTGATGGAGCCTCTTCTTTCTGTGTTAAGCAAGTGCGAAGGGCTGGATTAGCCAGATTTATAACAATCGACTCCATGTCACTTGGTGCTGGCAACTCTGGGAATCTTTGTACCATATATGCCTGTGCAAACAAAACTCACACTATTTAAGCAATGCAGACTCTGCTGAACGTCATTCAATAAAGCTCCTCTTACCTCAGCTTTCAGCAAAAGTTGTATGCGTGACAGATCCTTCCGCAAAATGGAGGTCGCTGACATAGTAGAACCTGACTTCATCAGGTTTGTGGAGCATTTCCTTAACTCCTGTTTGAACCAAATGAGATAAACACACAGCTATAAGAAAAATGTACTTACTGAGAGCCATAGTATGTTAACTTATCAAATCCAAAGATGAATCTCGATGTGGAAATTAAAAGAAAATGAGAATACCCTAGAGTTCCATACAAATTTGAGATAATTCTGCATGCTCGAAAACCATTCAAAGACCGAACATAAGGAAATGAATCGTGACAGTACCGTAGAAATTTTATTTGCAGATCAATATTCCTAGAACCTGATTCTCCAGTTTCTGGGGCTTGACAACAAGACGTTTATAAAATATTTGTATTATTCTGAAATGCTTTTGGATTAGGCGTTCTATAGGATATACAAGATGCAAACTGATTCTCCAGTTTATTGAGCTTGATAAGAATATTCTTCATAATATCGTTGTATGATTCTTATATGCTTTGAAATTAGAAGAGCATTCTGTACGATACACATAATGCAATCTATTGCTCAAAGCTGGGGAATATTCCAACAAAAAGCCATCATTAAAATAATTTTTGCAGGTCAATGTATCAGTTCAAAGAACCTGCTCTCAAGTTCACTGATCCCAAAGCAAAACACATTAAAAATTTTGGTAATTATTGAGCATTACAATGCAGCCTACAAATTCTTTTTCTTTTTAAATCAATCTGAACAAAAGTAATTATTTAAAATCAAAATTACTCACTGATGCAAGACCACTGAGAAAAGTGACTGGGTCATTGATCTGATAATTTGGAAAGCGTTCAACATCTAGAAGCTGCTCTACATAAAAAGGAGCCACGAAAACAGATTCTGCAAAATGCAATGTGAACAATTTGTCAAGACCATAAATGAGCCAGGCACGTATACCACTTCTCAGATTCAACCCAAACAGATTACCAGACAGTTCAGGATATACTAGTGGGGCCTTTGGAACATGAATATACAATGCAAGAGGATCTGATGCTCGAAATTTTACAAATGGTCCTAGTTCTGTATTTAAGAACTCCAGTAAGTGTTGCCTCATTTCCTCACTCCAAATCACCTCAGGGCTTTTATGTTCAGAGTTTAATAGAGATGTGAATGAATCACCACCCTGACAGAAAAATAATTTCACATTTCAAAGAAAGAAATTTGCTATTTTCATGGTGAATGAAAGTCTTTTCGAGTATGTTATACCTCTGACATCATTTTCAAGATCATGCCTTCTGGTAGAAAGAGGCGAAGTATGCTACTACGCCATGGAAATTGTTCTTCAGCTTTCAGATAATCTGATCCGTTAAAGACTGAATCAGGATCCTGCAAAATGTCCAGAAATATTTAATACAGCAGGACAAATGACACATTCAAAAGATGGTTGCCATGTTTATAATAATACCTGCAACAAGTGGCATTGTTGAATAAACCCCACAATAGAGACTTTGTCAGAATCTGCCAAATCACCAGCTAATAGCTTCCAAAGCAAGATTTCAAATGCACCAAGCTTGTATAAGCGGTTCATTGCAGCATTATTTACTCTAACAACATAGGCCAGTATATCTAAAATTCTGAAAAATTATAGCACAGAAATATTAAGAGGAGATTAAGAAAATAAGGCAACTAGAAACAGTGCTCACAGCCTTCAAGCTAACCCACTATGCCACACCCTAATTGTTGGCTTTTAGGCCCACAATTAATATAGAGACAGAGAGAGAGAGAGAGAGAGAGAGAGAGAGAGAGGAGAGAGAGAATATATGGACAAGAGAGATACACAAAATATGGCACCTCGATGCATATGATGCATCATAAAAACGAGTTTCTTTCTTTTCTGTATTCATACAATTGTTGGTTTTTGGGCCCATAATTAATATAGAGACAAATTAATATAGAGACAGAGAAAATAGAGACAAGATGGAGAACAGACAAGACATAAGAGAGATTGAAGGAGCCAAGCTCCAAATATATTGCAATACATTGCAAGTACATGAAGTTACAAGGCAGCCTAGATAATATGCATGAGATAGAAACTGCCATAACTCCACAATCTCCATAGCTGAAGATGATCTCCTCCAAACAAATAAGCTCCAAGCTTCACCAGACCTTGAAGATGATGAAAAGCACACCACTTCTCCAAGTTGATGAATTGTGAGCTGTAGGCCATGTCTTTATATAGTTTTTGTTATGACATGCTTTTCATAGCTTTTCATGGTGTAATCTAAAAATCAGCGTTCCACAATTTTTGGAAACCCTAATTTTATGGTTTTTTTTTTCTTATAATTTAATAGTATTTGACCATATAATATGTTATATAGAATATAAAACTAAAAGAGCTACAACTAATATCCTAGCAAGACCACTAAGCTAAAGAGAGAGCACCTCTCCACCCATCCAACTCCTCCCATATATATACCTCTAGGTCAAGGGGTGCATGCCCTTCGGTTCATCCAAGTGTCCAACCAAGTGTCCCTCATGTGGACACTTTCCCAAGGGTCATCACATGCTTACTAATTTCCCAAGGGCTATCACATGCCTTCTAAATCAAATGAGGATCCTTCTTTCATGCGCACCCCAAAGTGACACTTAGAGAAGCTTCTTCAAGACCAAGGGTTCCACATGTTAGGATAAATCAAGCCTAAGTGTCGTTCAATTAGGAGTTCATATGAATAAATACCCCAAGGCTTAAAACCACGGGTTCAACCTAAAGGTTCAAGCATGTGCAAAGGGTAAATCGAGGGCTAAACCAAGACTAATATACATCATTTTCTAACCCTTACAATCCATATATTAGCCTTCCGAACCCATGATTTATACAACATTCTTCCTCCCTTAAAACATTTGTCCTAAAAAATATGTAGAAGTATAATATGTGGAGTATGCCCCTGTGCACCGTGATCTTTACTTAGAGCATGCTCACCTCTCTCTTTAAATTCGTCTCTCGTAATGAGATAAGGGTTACTACCTTCCAAGGAGAGAAATCATGATCCGTACCCAAATCACTTTCCCTGATCCAACTAAATGTAAATACATGCCTTGTACCTATGGACTAGAAAAATGGGTGGATTTCTCGATCTTAGCTTAATTGTTTCTATTTGGTGCTTTCACAAATCTCTAACTATATGGAATCTTACATTTCTATACACTTTATACGTTCTTCGAAATGTAAAATTCTAACAATATCCAATAGAGATCCTACCTCTATATTAAAAGGGTCGAAAACTAGATTGATCTTCCATTTTTAAGAAAAAGGAGAGGAATCTTTAGTTGTTCTTTACTTGAATTACTCATCTATAGTCCTTTTTCAAATACAAATATACTTTATTTGTATTTGTAGGACTTTAGCCAACTGAATGAACTTAGCAAAGTGGGTCTACTTAGTCCCTACCTAAACATGCTCAATGCCTTGAGGAGATCTACTTATATTCTCAAATATTTTGCAAGCTAGGTGGACTTGTATCAATCACCTTTTCTTGAAGCATAATCAAGTCTTAGTCATAGACAATAAACCCAATTTTGAAAGTTCATCTCCAGACTCCCACTAAAGTGGATCCTTATCTTGATCATTCTTGATTTTCCCTTATTAACCCTTTGGAATGTTTCCTTGTTCTTCCATAGGTCAATCCTTCTAAGAAAAAATCTCTACCCAAGTTCTTTGTTCACTTAGATTGGCAGGTTCTTCCAAGAGTAGTATTAACTGTCTTGAACAAACTTTGTTTTATACCAAAGACAGTTAAGTATACTAACCTCAAAGGTCATCGATACTTTGCAAAGAGGAACAAATCATTTCTTACTTGAGCAATTCCTTCAACTCTTGGATTTATCTCAGAAAACTCCATAAAGTTTTTATCCTCTTCTTATACAACTATATTGCACAATATGAAGTTTAGTATGTATTCTACTTAGAAGAATAAATCTTCTTTAAGAGCATTAAGGATAGCCTTGTCTCGGGTAAATGTCACCTTATTCGATTTACCGTCTTGTAAATACAACATGTGTAGCTAATTGGTTCAATAGGTACATTTCTTCATCTTTTTATGAA
Source organism: Ceratopteris richardii (assembly GCA_020310875.1). NCBI lineage: Eukaryota > Viridiplantae > Streptophyta > Polypodiopsida > Polypodiales > Pteridaceae > Ceratopteris > Ceratopteris richardii. Next base: position 126,307,368 of record CM035439.1, on the reverse strand, counting down.
CCTAGGACCGTATTCTCAATGATTTTATCTTTACAGCTTATCTTGATGTTTTCCATCAGATCTTGAGTCTCTCTACCTTCATGATTTATATCTTGCTTAAGTCTTCAATATGCTATTGATGCTTTCAAAACTTTTCATTGTCCTTTCTTAATGGATTTATCAAACCATACAAGTTTGATCCCTTTGACCAATCTAGATCTTTTGGCTTCTCTTCTAGCCAAGTTAATTTGAGATAAGACCAAGTCTTTTCTCCTATAGATCCCTTCTTCATTGACCTTTACCCATTAGGATTTATTCAGGATCTTTAACACATATCCTCATGATTTATATCTTGCTTAAGTCTTCAAGATCCTATTGATGTTTTCAGAACTTTTCATTGTCTTTTTCTACGGATCAACAACCATATGTCATCCCTTTGACTTGAGCAGTATGTCATGCTTTCCAACCAATCTTATCCATTCTCAAGTACCTTATCATGGATATGCTTCAAGTCCTTGACTATTGTATCTTTTGATTACTACCAAAGTGGAATTCCTTCATGAATTCCATCCTTGTATATCTAGTTCTTACTTTCAGCGGAGGAATGCATCTTTTGCTTAGAAGTATCACATCAATGATACCTTTGTTTCCCCCTTTAAAGTGATTTCATCCCCAAATTTTATAAGCTCTAAGGAAATTGATATTCATCCAATTTCCTAAGTATAAACCCAATCAAAGCTTTATTTATTGCTCGGTCCTTTGTCCTTTGCTTCTTCCAAGTTGACTTAACAAAGTTATCGAATCTCCTCGAGTTCAAGTTTCCATTATCCTTAAATTCAATGCCCCATACCATCGGATCCACTTTAGTGATAGTGTAAACCTAGACGTCTCATGCGATCCAATTTACATTGTCACCTTAGTGCAGACAACTTTAGCTCTTACTCTATGATTGCTCATTGAGAAAACTTTGTTCCTCTTAGTCTAATCAAGTAGCATAGATCAAAATGCTTTTGAAGACATTTTAAGTTTTATACTTACCAAGTCTCGATTTATAGTTGAAAGGACTTTTTCCTCTTTTTATTGAAGATTGAGTCTTCATTGAACTATTTCTTTGATCAGATGCAATTAAAAGTATACTTTCTATTTGATAATAGAGCTAGTATACTCACATTATCTTTTGACATAGCTAAGCATTTGTCTCAAAGGAAATAATCATGTGCCAATCATTAACTTAGTCAAACGATTACATGTTTGACCATGTTGGTGAATTCTCCCTTGTTCATAGAGCATATTCAGGAGTAGAGGTATTTAGAGTATCTTTCAACTCTCATACTTCTCACAAAAAAGGAAAACAATATTGGAGAACGAAACAAATGCTTCAAAAATTTAACATCTTTCATCATTATGAAAGATTTCTTTTTTAGACTAACCCATGACTATGTGTAGTGTTTTGTACACTCTTTCCTTTCTCTTTTGGACCTCTTTCAATCCAAGTTCTTATTATCAGTAACTTGTTAGAAACAATGTTAGAAAAGCATAAAACCCTACTTTTTAGCAACCCTATTTTTTAATACTTAGTCAAATTTTGGTCATAGGGGGTCAAAAATTATTATGAGCTCATCAGATAGTACATCAAGAGAGCTTTCATTTGATATATAACATTCTGACAACAGAGGTCCAAATTTGGTAGAACCCTAACATTAATTTTTGCTAAAAAGGGGTTTTTACATATTTGTGTTCCTTACCTTATGTACATTCAGAAAAGCAAAGTCCCATGTCCAGGTGATGTTCAGATTATCAGATTGCTGCTAATTTAGTCATGAAAAGCACAATATTTTTCGTAAAAATTAATAAACGCTAAATTCAGCAAAAAGCTGCTTTTGGAGACTTTATCGCCTTGATTTATGCTTTTTAATCTAAATTTTGTGGTTCAGTTGAAGGGCCTATACAAGAAGGCCTTAGGGGTCATTTATGAGTATCACTTGAGGGCCAATCTCAAAGATCAATCAGCCTTGGAGGTGACTAACTTCTGGAAGAGGTGTGCTCTAACTTCTGGTGCAGCTTTGGAGGAGATTTTGGCAGCCAACCATCAGCTCTTGCTGAATTTTGTGAGTAGCAAGTTCTATATTGTCCTCTTCTTTTGGTGGTGTTGTTCCTAGGCTTCATGCAATCTACATCAGCATAAGGAGGAGTTTCCCTTGTTATTCCGTTTTGGGTTTGCTCTACAAACAGTTCTCAACTGTTTCCATTCACTCTAAACTCACATACACACACTGTCCATACCTCTTAGGCACTTTATGGACAAACTCTTGTATTCCCAAAATTCTGCCAAGATTCAGATTTTGTATCTACATTCAACACATTCAGATTTTGTATCTACATTCAGCACATTTAGCACACATTCAGTTTTGTATCATATACACATTTTGTAATTCGACATTTGAACTTCAGTTAGTGTAGGTAAGCATTTTGGCTTACTGTTACACTTTGACAAGTTGTGTATTCTCTCTCTACTTCTCATCCATCTAATTTGAGTCTTAAGGTGCATATGCTAAAGCTCATTTGTTGGAAGATCCTGTAAACCTATGATTATTGTTATTAAGGCTCACCCCATTTCCAACATTTGGTATCAGAGCATAGTTGACATACACCCTTAACAAGATGAGTGATTATAAACTTGAGAATTGCTTTAGCTTCCAAAGACCTACTGTTCCAATTTCTGCTCAATAGGAGGTTAGTAAAGAAGAAGGAGAAATTCCTTCATCATTCAGGTCATTTAGAACCTTTCATCAGGCTTGGTTGAAGTTAGAGAATTTCTATCAAAGCAAGAATTCTATCAAAAGTCAGTTAGCCAACACAAGGATGAAAGTTGGTGAGTCAATTCAATCGCACTTTTCGAAGTTCAAAGACATGTGTATCAATTCAGTCCAAGTTTACACCAAGTCACTTCAAGATTCAATGGAAATCAGTTAAGAGATATTTCCAGACATCCGAAGTTTTGCAGACTTATGTACTTTATGCCATTATGACATTGAAGGGGGGATTGTTGGAAACAATGTCATAATAGCATATAACCCTAATTTTTGGTGCTTACTCAAATTTTGGTCAGAAAAGGTCAAAAATTATTATGAGCTCATCAGATAGTATGCCAGAAGAGCTTTCATTTGGTATACAACATTGAGTCATAAGAGGCCCAAATTTGGTACAAAACCATAGCCCTAATTTCTGCTAAAAAGGGATTTTTACATATTTGTGTTCCTTACCTTATGTTCATTCAGAAAAGCAAAGTCCCATGTCCAATTGATGCTCAAATTATCAGATTGCTACTAATTTACTCGTGAAAAGCACAACATTTTGCTTAAAAATTAATAATCGCTAAATTCAACGAAAAGCTACTTTTGGAGATTTTATTGCCTTGATTTATGCTTTTTAATCTAAATTTCGTGGTTCAGTTGAAGGGCCTATATAAGAAGGCCTTAGGGCCCAGGGGTCACTTATGAGTATCATTTGAGGACCAATCTCAAGGATCAATCAGCCTTGGAGGTGACTAACTTCTAGAGAAAGTGTGCTCTAACTTCTAGTGCAACTTTGGAGGAGATTTTGGCAACCAACCATCAGCATCTTGCTGAATTTTGTGAGTAGCAAGTTCTATATTCCGTCCTCTTCTTCCGGTGTTGCTATTCCTAGGCTTCATGCCTTCTACATCAGCATAAGGAGGAGTTTCCCTTGTTATTCAGTTTAGGGTTTGTTGTACAAACCCTAAACTGTTTCTAATCATTTTGTTATTCATCTATGCTTAAGTGCATCACTTAAATTATTCAATTCACGTACCATTGTAGGTGCATGTTGATCTCACCTACTTCACTTGAGATGCATTCTTAAAGCATTATTATGGCATGGCCAACACGACAAATATAAATTCATTAAGCTTTAATTTTGAAGTTTTAAACATATGTTCGAGAATAGTAACCAATAATCATGCTTGAAGGTTAAAATCATACTATGAATGTGGCATAGATGGAATATTCCTTTCTATATTACATAGAAAATGAAGGAAAAACAAATCTTCCAAATGACATACAAATTGATGTGAAATATAAAACACCACATAACTGTTTTATTCTGAAAAAATACAGTTCTGTATTTGTGTTTAAGCAAAAACTCAGTTACAATTTATGTGTAAGAATTCCTTTTTGGTGAAAAAATAGGATTATTTTGAAAGGGACTACTAGCCAAAGATCAAAAAGCTCATAGTTAACAGACAACCACCTTCTCCGATTATGTTAATATAAATATAGAAAATCAAATTAACACACTGATATTCTCACTGAAATGTTTGAATCAACTATTGATATATTTGTCATGGTCAAATGTATTACCTTCCGAAAACTGAACCTTTTGCCCAAAGAAGTACTTGCACAAGATGGCAAAGCAATTCTTCCTTGGAAAGGTGGCTGCAAGCTACAGGTGGTGGGAACTCCCTAATATTGCTATCAATACCCGATGATCTGTTATTAAAATGTTTCTTAAATACAAATATCAAACAGAATAAAGAATAAAATACTTCCATGGTAACATAAACAAATCAATAAATGATGACCTCATTATAGCTTCCAGAAGGTCCAAGGATAAGCCAAGTTGAAGCTTCTCATGCACACCATCATTCTGCCAATGTACACCTTCTTTGGCATCCACACTGCCATCCTGAGCAGCCTTATCCAGTACCTCATAAAATCTTCCAGAAGGGACTCGTACTGTCCTTATCTGACCACTTGAATGCTTTACTAGAACTGTCTCATGAAAACGAGAATATTTTCTGTCACTTGTATTCCATGCATCACATTCAAATGCATTCTTGTCCCTACAACACTGTAAACAGCGGAACTTTAATACTTAAAAATTTAAGCTCCCAAAACAAGAAACAAATAACTGAAACACAAAGACAACCTTGTATAAGGACAAAACTATCAAAGGAATCAGAACAGTTGCCCCTCCTGCATTTAGAAAACGAAGTGCATTGTCTTTTCCACCTATCTCCACACTATCAAGCAAGAACACCACCAGCTTGAAGACGAAAACTTGATGTTCAGAATCAATGACTTCACGGAGCATTCCCAAAATAACCTTCAAAAGAAGAGACAGGGATGAGATAAAGGAAAACATCATCAGAGATGTTCTATAAAAACAGCAATGTACTACAGGAAAGGTGACTGTCAGTACCTCAATAACATTAAGTTTGCCCAAACAATGTTGAATGTCCTCTGCATGCCGCTCGTATATCCAACTAAGAACATGTGCAGCCAACCTCAGATCGACTTCTGGGAGATTATTTTGTCCAAATAGAGGTGTAAATCCTAGTATCATGGCTTGAAGAACAGCTTCAAACGTGGACAATGGATCCCTAAGCTGAATGGAAGCACATTTAGTAGTCCCCTGTTGTCATTAGAAATCAAAAGAACCATGATTCCAGAGAGTATGAGGAATGAAATGTGCTTCATACCTTCCAGAACTCAATTCTTGGATCATCGGCCGGAGGATAATGATCAACAAGGAGCTCGAGATGAACTCCATCAACAATTGAACCTGAACAAATGAAATACCTTTAAAATAAGACCTAACCAGAAACAACTATGGTCACTTGCTAAGCCTAGATTTTATCCTGTACCTGCACCTTCACTTGAAGACAAGGATAAAAGCTGAACTTCAGAATGATTGAATAATAGGTCTTTGTCATTCTCTGCCATGGCATAAAAAGCTTCCACTTCATCCTCCAAATACTGTCAAGACCAGGAAGAGAAGTTAATTCACCTTCAATACCCTTTCCATGAGGCATAAGCACAGCAGGTGTACCTTTTTTAGCTCTAGGCGTTTCGTCTCATCCCATACCAGAATGGGTGTCAGTATATTGTCTTTGCGTAGCAGGTCCAAAATCTCCATCCATAAAGAAAACCTATTTGACATCTCCCCCTAGAAGTTGCAATCTTTTAAAATATATACAAGGATGCACCTTTTTGAACAAAACCAAGCACTTAAATTAGGGACATACCTTTTGTACACCCATCTGTATGACCTTAGCGCTATACAAGTGCATTATGCTCTGTCAAAATGAACGCAAAAGAAAACACCTCCTCCTAATAAATATCTCAACAAAAAGAAATTTCACAAAAACTGGATCTCAAATTGAGACCTTTGGTAGCAATGCATCCAAGAGCTTCTTAGATCCTTTATTTCCTTCAACCATTAAATATATAAGATTTCCACTGATGGAACGTAATTCCTCATCATTCGAAAAAAGTGCATCCTTCAGATAAATAAGCATCGTAGCCCGATCTAGGCATACTTTCTGTGGTGAGCAGCCATGAAAAAGAGCACTTCATATTTCCAAGCTTATCAGGAAATCAACAAAAAATTTGTATTACATGGAACGTAGATTACTTGAAGTTGACTTGCAATAGGTGGAGACGCCTTAATAAGCATGGTCTTCAAAAATATTGAATTGCTGCAGAAAGGTAGATCCAACATCAAAGGGATACAAAGCTCATCCATGTCAATGTCATTTCATGAGAAACCTATGGCCAGACAATCGAGAAACCAATAACTAGAGAAACAGATGCATATGACCAAATGATGGACTCCATAAACTGTTAAGAATCATGCGTCATTGTGCAGTTTGACTGCATTGAAAGATCCTGTACAAAAAATGACTGTCCAATAGCTTTACTTCAGGTGGTTTAAGGTTATTAATCATTCGTAATAAAGTAACTGGCTAGTACAACTCCCAACTGTTCTAGCTTGCCAGTTTCCCCAGATTACCTGCCTTCAAATATGTAACTTCAACAGAAGGTTGATCTTCGACTATCCTGAATAAGTATGTGGTACCAGTTCTTGATTCCTAACCATGAATCAGGTTCAGATGCATTTTCTAAAGGTGTGACCACAACATATATGACTCAAGGCTCAAACTTCAGAAGACGTTCTTTTGATTAGTTTAAATCTGAAGAATAATGAAGCACACGATTTGAATATTATTGTACTATATCTTTCTAGTGTTTATTATGAAATGAAATAAAGCTTATGCTCAAGAATGAAACACAATAAAAACAAAAACAAAAAATAAAGAGTTTACAAAGAAAAGAGTAGTCAATAATTTAAATGACAGAAAAGCAAAGCTTACTCTTCTGCCAGCATAAAAAGAGATAAGTGGCACA
>CM035439.1:126292681-126295181 GCA_020310875.1 Ceratopteris richardii | reverse complement strand
GGTTACAATGGCAATAAACCAATCTCTCAAGTTGTTGAGGACTCAATCTATTCCTTTTTTTCGTATGGAATAGAGCCCATGTACTCCAGTTCCTCTCTGCAGGACCTGTGCTACAATCTTGCGAAAGAATTCGCAAGGCTAATCTTCGCTATGAATCATGATTCATGAAAAAAAATAATAGATCATCATTCATAAAAAATAGATTCAAATGGATTTTGAAAGACTAAATGGTAAAAATACTTACCAATAGTGGAGTACTCACTCCATATTTCTCCCACCATGTGACTGGAGCAACCTGGTTCTCGCGTAGCCGTGCAGTGGGCTGTCCAAAGTAGCGTTCCATGCTACGGAACTGCAATCTCTCAGTCTCTAACTGTGACAAAATACCAACATCACCGCCGGTCCATCGCATGATGTAGTCAATCCAACTATCCTCTAGCTCAATGTCTGTAAATTGTTCCTCACTTCTCCATAGTGGATGAAGAATATGAGCAACGGCATGGATTGGTTTATGAAACCAATCCCATCTTTTTCTCACAGCATCACATAAAGTGGTCTTCCTATATAAATTATACTAAACAATGAAGTTATAAACATCATACATGTGAATCGTGAATGTACTCTATCATATGATGATTGATCAATTGACAAAACTTACTCAATGTCCGAGAGTCCGACAACTTTCTGGATGCTTTCTTGTATACGATCAATGTACTCGTATACAAGACCAAGTGTGCTGCCCTCCATATCTGTGATGCGAAGAACACTGTACACTGGCTGAATGGCAGCTACCAACGTATCTCCCTTCGTCCAAAACTCATCATCTCCCATAATGAGCGCTGAGAACTGTGTGAAGAGAGTGTCTCCTCCTCTGACCTCCTGAATGTTGTACCAATCCTCAGCCACCACCGTACGTAGAAGCCCTTTTCTTACTCTAAGGACTCTATCAAGTACTATATACATGTAACAAAACCGTGTCATAGAGGGTTTCTGGAAATCCAAGGTAGAGTGGGCACGAAAGATGTTCAATACTTTGGGCTTAGTAGTGACAAATTTCACAATGAATTTTGCTTTATCAAGGATTGACTTCACCCATGGAAGTGCCCCAATGTCTTCCATAAGCAAATCTAAACTGTGGGATGCACATGGTGTCCATGTAATCTTGGGGTATGCCTCTTCAATCATACGCCCCATCGACACGCAATTGGACCCATTGTCGGTCACAACTTGCACTACATTCTCACTTCCCACATCCTCAATGGCTTTCTTAACATGTGAGAATATGAATTCACCTGTCACTACTGTGCCTGGTGCATGGGCTGGTATAGCACGTAAAAACATTGTGCCTTTGCAAGATGACACAAGGATGTTATAAACATTCCTTTTACGAATGTCGGACCAGCCATCGCATAGAATAGAGCATCCATATTTCTCCCATACAGATCGTAGGGATAACATTTCAGTCTCTACCAGCTTTGTTTGCCTTGAGAGCTCAGTAGTGCGCAAGGTTTGTCCTGAAGGACCCTCCCAAGCAACACCTATTCTACTAATGGCTTTCATTGCCCTCTTCCATGGAAGAGTATTAGCAACATTAAATGGAATGCCACACTGAATGAAGAGTTTGGTCAACTCTCTAGTGGCCTCTTCCATATGTTGCTTTTGCACTCCAGCCCTTATATTGCCTCTCATGAATATATTACTATCAGGGATCTTAGAATGTGATGGATGACGTGAAAAAGAAGGAGAGGCATCTGTGCGTGGCATTTTACTTGCACTGTGATCATGAACTTGAGGAGACAAGATTTCATCATGAAGAGGCTCATTTCCCGCACCCACAGTGCTCTCAGACGATGGAGGCATAGGTAAATTACCCACCCTCGGCTCAATTGGAGTTGAGCAGTCAACTCCTCTACGGTTTTTTGAGGTATGGAAGTGCATTTTCCAATGCCTCTTCCTCTCAATCCAAGGAGATGAGCTTTCATGCGGGATGCTGAGCCACCATAAATGCCCTGCAATAATTGCATTCCCAAGAGGTGGGGCTATGAATTTTCACATGGTTACGGATGACATCGGGGGCTCTACCCATGGTCAAAGTTGAAACTTGCAAAATGATGAAGGGCTGAAAGCTGAAAGTTTGAAACTATGTGCAAACTTCAAAGAAGGCAAGATTGAAGAGAGTCTAAACTCTAGAGGGCAACAATACGTGCAAGACAAGAGAAGGCAAGAGAGGGAAAAGAGTCAAGATCACTCAAGCTCTCCACTCACTCCTCCAAGGTGCACTCGGGCTGCAGCTCGCAAAACTCACAATAGGGCAGAAATCGACCAAAAGGCGAAAGTAGAACGCGGACGTTTTTTTCAAAAAAAATAATAATAATAATAAAAAACGTATTAGGACGTCCGGAACGTCCGGACGTCCTAAACGTTTTTAAAAAGCGTAAAAAACGCGTTTTTTTTAACTATGATATATATATATATATAATATATATATATATATATATAT
>CM035439.1:125562046-125669546 GCA_020310875.1 Ceratopteris richardii | reverse complement strand
AAGATCAGTCTAGGCAGAACAGGTCTATTATGTTGTAGATCAAGCTTTCATGGCTAGTTAGAAGGGCAAAGGTAAATGGAGATCTTCTGCTAGTAAGCAGAAATCTACAAATGCTGCACATTCGAAGAAGGAAGACAAAGATGAGAAGAAATCAGAAGAGTAAATTTTTTTTGGTAAATACTGTGAAGCAAATGTTCATGTTATTAAGAGCTATCCAAAACTAGCTACTAAAGAGGCAAAGAAGGAGGCTGGAATGGTTGTTGCAGAGTCCTCCACACTAAAAATAGAGTCTGCTAATCTAGTGTAGAATGAAGAATAGGTGTTTACTACTGTTTGTAGTTTGACCCATCTTCTCATGAGCAAACTATGTCTGCAATAGACTCAGATGTTTGGTACTTTGATAGTGGGGCAATCAAACATATTACCTTGCAGCATAGTTTCTTCACTTCACTCAAGTCTGCCCCTACAGGGAATACTATCACATGTGCCAACAACTCCTCTTATCCTATCATGGGAGTTGGTAAGATCATTCTGACTATTGCTGATGGTAGTTCTTTCACTTTGTCAGATGCTTTATTTGTGCCAGGGATCAAGAAGAATCTATTATCAGTTTCGGTTTTAGCCGAGATTGGCTTGGTTGTAAAATTTATTGATGACAGGTGTACAGTTCATGATCTATCAAATGGTGACATGATTATTGCTTCTGGCATTTTATGCCGTGGGTTGTATAAGCTCATAGACTATGAAAGATCCATGAATGATTCAACATGTGCAGTACACGATTCTTAGGCTATGTCAAATGCAAATCTTTGGCATGCACACTTTGGTCATCTGAATTTTTCTAGTTTGCTATGCTTGTAGAAATCTGAAATGGTGTCCTCTTTGCCCAAACTTGAGGCACCGAGTAAACATGTATGTGAAGGTTGTATTTCAAGCAAAATGTAGCATTCCTCCTTTCCAAAAGATGGTTCAATTCGAGCTACTCAGAAACTGCAGTTTGTTCACAATGATGTTTGTGGTCCTATGCAAGCACCCTCTTTTCGAAATTATCTTTACTTTGTGACTTTCATTGATGATTTTTCTAGGCATGCATGGGTATATCCATTGAAAGCAAAGTCCAAAGTGTTTATGTGCTTCAAACAGTTTTTGGTTTTGGTTGAAAATCTATTAGCATGTAAAATGGACACCCTTTGTTCTGATCGAGGGGAGGAATATATGTCTTCATATTTTAATGCATTTTTGGCTTAACGTGGGATAAACATCAGTGTACACTACCGTATAAACCTCAATAGAATGGAGTTGCTAAATGAAAGAACAAGTCACTCATGGAGATGGTGAGGTGTATGGTCAAGAGTCAAGCTTTACCACATAGTTTCTAGCTTGAGGTTGTCATGTGTGCAGCATATCTATTTAACAGGTGTCCCATTAAAGCACTGTAGTCTATCACTCCATATGAGTCTTGGTATGGGTGAAAGCCATCTGTTGCTCATTTGCATGTTTTTAGTTGTCTGGCATATGCATTAGTGCCTGAACAACATCACAAAAAATTGGATGATAAAGCAATGAAATGTATTTTTGTTGGGTATAGTTCAGAAAGCAAAGGCTATCATCTATATCATCCACATACTAGACACATTTTGGTTAGATGTGATGTTGTTTTTGTGGAAGCTACTATTCATCCTTTACTTTCATGTACAAAAGAGACATCTATTAGCTCCAAAGACATGTATGATACTTTGCTACCTCTTTTTATAGCTAGATAGTCTAGTGCTGGTCCTAATGAGGCAACTTCTCAGCATTTACTAGTTTCATGTGATGATGCAGATCATTCCATTTCTAATGCAGATTTACATGATGCACTTGTTGAAGCAGGTTGTTGGATGCTTGATTTACTTATGCATTACTCGACCAGATATTCAGTTTGTTGTCTCAGAGATGAGCAAGTTTATGCATTGCCTAGGTGTCAAGCATTGGGAGGTGGTTAAGCGCATCTCTCGCTACTTGAGTGGTACTTGGTTACTTGGATTGTTTTATCCCAAGTGGGGATCACTACCGACAGATTTGCATGCTTTTTTTGACACTGATTGGGCTGGTTGCTATGACACTCGTATGTCCACTAGTAGCTTTTGCTTCATGCTTGGTAGGTCATGTATATCTTGGTTGAGCAAGAAGCAACCTACTGTGGCCACTTCTAGTTGTGAGGCTGAGGGGAAGATTGTAAAGGTTTTCAAATCAAAGATGGAAACTATGCGATGCCAAAGAGTCAAAGAAGATTCTATTCTTACAGGTGCCTTTCATTCTTTTTTACGTCTCGGTGTTTTTTATTCTAGTTAATTTAAACTCGTGATGGTTTTCCTTGTATTTTCATCTACAAGATGGCCAGATAGAAAGTGTTCATTTGATGAGGTTCTTATTCTCACCTTAGCTTTTATCACTTTTGCTTTACTTTCACAGCATGTGTATGTATGTGTATGTGTGTATGCATGAATGTATATGGGTATGTATATGTGTTTAAGTGTGTATATGTATATATTTATATGTATATGTGTATATGCATATATATAAATAGATAGAAAAATTAAAAATATATCTTAATAGTGACGAAACAGATATATTACTCCATCCAAAATGATTTTGAAGATTTAGAATAAGTTAGCTTGCACTTAGTCGTGTCAAGCAACTTCCTTCATATATATGCTTTATACGTTCTTCTCAAGGATATTTCTTATTTTTAGAAATATCAATCCTTTCACTGTCATTTTGATACCAATCCTCAATGAAATATTCCATTCCATCATCATCATCATCGCAAAAATCTTGTACTTTATTTTCTTTAATATAGTTCTTTACAGCTTGCATCTTCTACAAGATCACTTTTGTGTAGCCTTCTCATGGATGCTTCTAATAAATGAGGTCTTACTGGAAACTATGAATGGTATGGTGGAAGGTCATCAACATCATACATTGGAATCTACCTAACATGAATAAAAATCATTAGTATTCCATAAATGAATGAAAAATAAACTTAAAACAAAAATTTTGAATATGTAAGTTAATTTGAAAAGAGTTTTTATTGGTCTCTAGCTAAAAGGTACTCTTGGAGGTCTACACCATCCATAATTCACTAATAATTCATTACCAACATGTAATGAAGTAGTAGCATTAACAAATATGTATCTTGCTACATCTCTACTCATGTATGGTGATTCATGACTATTTTCACGCTCCTCAAATGTGCAACTAGTCATTGAACTATTATATCCTTCACTACTATTTATTAAACCTGCTATATTTCCATGTGTGTGAGGCCTTCCATCAATATATAATCTTTCATTCTTCTACATGTGTAGTCCCTCTACTAGCAAGAGAATCAACATTCATGCATAATCCATAAGTAGTCATGGTTTGAACATAACATGTAAGTCGATGCTAATCCCCCCATGTATATATAGGACCACAAAATGACATAAGAGTGACCTGAGAGTTTGGAGGCATATAGAAATCCTCTACAATAAAGAGACTACAACCAGCATCATTGATAGTGGAGGAAGAATCATATATCAATTACCCAAAAAGTTAAAAACCTCTACATCTAAAGGAAGTGTTCCTCTATGCCATCCTCCATATCTTCTTCTATCATATGTTTATACCAGAGGACGATCACGAGTTGGCCATGGATAATCTCCAACCGTTTTAGTCTATAAACAAGGAGGTAGAGGATTTCAAGAAACCTTGGGTTGTAATTGATAAATGGCATTTCCATGACATGTACGAGGTATATTAGCATTATCAGTAGGAGAATCATCATCATTGAGCAAATATTCCTGTAGATCAAGTATAATTTAATTTTGTATATGATTTTCAAATAAAATAATGACATTTATTTATGAAATCAATACATACACAAGCAATATCACGTTGATGAGGTGGTGGTGCATGCTCAAAAATACCATAATCTGCCTCATGTTCAATACATTCCAATCATGGTCTTTGATACATGCCATATCAAAAATTACATCAACATATAATATGCTCTTAATAGTAAAGATCACCATAAATTCTATCAGATGACACATTTGAAGTTGTTGCATGGGTAGGAGGTGGTGGAGTACCTTCTGATTGATCACAATTTAATTATAATATAGCAATAAAAAAACATATATCAATCATGTATGTATCTATTAGATATTAAAATTAAAAGTTGGACTTACAATAAGTAGTCCTTGCATGATTAGGAGACGGTGGTGGAGTTGCCTCTGATTGATCATAATATGATTGCATAGCAAAAGAAGTTACTAGATATTAATAATCTGATTATTTACATACATACACATTCACATGTACACATTTACACATACACATAGATTCACATATATATAGATACATATTCTGACTATCACATATAAATACACATACAAAATCTATGAGGTGTGTATGTATGTATGTATATGTGTGTGTATGTGTATGCATCTATGTGTATGTGTATGTGTATGTGTATGTGTGTATATATGTGTACGTGTATGTTTGTGTGTTATTTATGTGTGTGTATGCATGTGTATCTCTATATTTTTGTGTATGTGTGCATGTATTTATTATGTATGTGTGTGTATGTGTATGTGTATGTGTATGTGTATGTAGGTGTATGTTTATGTATGTGTATATGTATGTATGTGTATGTGTGTGTATGTGTGCATGTATTTATTATGTATGTATGTGTGCATGTATTTATTATGTATGTATGTGTGCATGTATTCATTATGTATGTATGTGTATGTGTATGCATGTATGTGTAAGTATATGTATGTGTGTGTGTAAGTGTATGTATCTGTGTATGTGTGTATATCTATGTGTGTATGCATGTTCATAAATGTGTATGTATTTATTATGTATGTGTGTGCATGTAAATGCATGTATATGTAAATGTATGTGTGTATGCATGTTTATAAATGTGTATGTATTTGTTATGTATGTGTGTGTATGTGTATGCATGTATACATATATTTATGTGTGTATGCATGTTTATAAATGTGTATGTATTTATTATGTATGTGTGTGTATCTATATGTGTATGTGTGTGTGTATGTATGTGTATGTGTATATGTATGTTTAAGTGTATGTATGTATGTATGTGTGTATGCGTGTATGTCTGTTTATAAATGTGTAAGTATTTATAATGTATGTGTGTGTATGTATATGTGTGTGTATGTGTGTGTATGTGTATGTATGTGTATGTGTATGTGTATATGTATGTACATATGTATAAGTGTATGTATGTATGTATGTATGTATGTATGTATGTATGTATGTATGTATGTTTGTTTGTATGTATGTATGTATGTATGTATGTATGTATGTATGTATGTATGTATGTATGTATGTATGTATGTATGCATGTTTATAAATTTAAAGTTTTTTTATATACTCATCCCTTTTATGTTTGAGATTAAAATAATAGGAGGTAATGTATGGCAGACAAAAAATAAGAGAAAAGTGAACATACCACCTACATTTAATCTATGTACTTTTGTTTCATTAAATAAACACAAGCTGCTACAAAGAAGAGAGTTGAGTCAAGTCATACCTTGCGCTTAGGCCAAATGTGCCGTCATGATTTTGTTGCTACATTTGTAAGTATATGTATTATTGAAACTATATTTTTTATTTAAATTTATTTGCTACACATTGTGGATGTTGACGTATGAGTGAGTACATGCTAGATCATCCATATTTGCTTTTGTGAGTATTATTAAATTTCATATAATTTATTTTATTTTTACTGATGTTTTATATGTTTTATTTATTTATGTTTATTATATGTAAGTGTTGATCCCTCTACACATGATGCCTCTTCAAATGATCATGATGATGTAGATGATCAGGATGATGTGGACGATCATGATCAGGGAGGGGATTGAGATGATTGACATTTTACATTCGATGTATTATTTACATTGATACACACACACACACTTTTTATATTTATATATTTTCTCATTCCAATTGTGCTTCTAATTGTGTCTATGGTACTAATTAATGTCAAAGTTATATTAATGATTTTTATTATAGTTTATATTTAATATGTGATTTATTGCTTAAATTGTATAATTCATTCATATTATATGTGTGTTTGTGTGTATATATGTATGTATGTGTGTGTAGTTGTGTGTGTATATGTATGTATGCACATGTAAGTATATATTTGTATTTGTGTAAGTGTGTGTATATGTTGTGTGTATGTGTATGTGTATGTGCATTTGTATATGTGTATATGTCTGTGTATGTGTATATGTAGGTGCATATGTAGGTGTATATATATGTGTGTGTATGTGTATATGTGTGTATGTGTATATATGCATGTGTATGTTGACCTGATCTTACAAATGCACGTATGCAGAGGTAGTACAGAAACAAAATCTCACAAAAGCATACATAGAATAGAGAGAGACAAGAGACTGAACAAAAGATTGGTTACAATCTCCCCCCACATACTATGATGGACGAGTCTATCAAAGT
Organism: Ceratopteris richardii; assembly: GCA_020310875.1. Classification (NCBI taxonomy): domain Eukaryota; kingdom Viridiplantae; phylum Streptophyta; class Polypodiopsida; order Polypodiales; family Pteridaceae; genus Ceratopteris; species Ceratopteris richardii. Next base: position 125,663,033 of record CM035439.1, on the reverse strand, counting down.
ATGTATATTTATAGGTATTTCTCGTTACATATTGAATAGAAGATACATGAGCGCAACACTTCAAAAAGCATGTGTTTACAAAAATATGCTTTATTTACAAAATCATTGCTTTCTAAGCGATCTACTATTTTTACAAAAATATTGCTTTCTAAGCAATTTATTATTTTTACAAAATATATCTAAAATACTATCTTCAAAAATATTTGGAATAAGTCCACATGCATCCATGAGTCTTCACCTGCTAAATCAAAACACAATCATATTGAAAACCTCAAGACATTAAAATCCATATAACATTCCATTATTCCATAAAGTATAACATGGCTCCCAATCAACAAGCAACTGATCTCCATTGATAAGAATAAATAGACATGGATGGCCAGTCACATGTCCCATCAGTGAACAATTATAGGCATGTTCCATGTAAAAACACATGCATGGAAATGGAAAACTAGAATTTAATGTGACTGTGAATCATATGCAGAAATCAAATGATCATAATGTGGAGATAGTGATTTAACTAAATATCTATGATATTGCTTACTAGCACATGGAGTAGTAACATCATAATCAAGTATTTTTTTTGGAACTAAAATTTCAGCATCCTCTTCAAGTAAAGAAGGATCATAAAAAATAGGAGTGAGTGGTAAAGTTCCTTTAAAGGATTTCAATAAACTTATATGAAAAGAATTATGTATATTCCAATGAGAAATCTAAAAGCATTCTCATTAATTTTTGAACAATACTGAAAGGTCCATAATAATGTGCTGCAAGTTTAACCTTAGGATGTTGTGAAATATTTTCCAAACATCTTTTAATGATTCTTAACCATACAAAATCATTTTCATTGAACTATTTAGCTACTCGTTTCTTCTTAACATTATGCATGTTATATTCTTGACTCTTTTTATTCTGCTCATGAACCTCAGGAAATGTAGAAATATGGTCTTGTGCAAAAGAATCAACCATAGGTATATCAGTTTGAGTGATAGACATGAGAGTGGGAAGCTTTTTACCATACACAATTTCATACAGTGCACATTGAGTAGTGGTATGTGGTTGTGTCATTATATGCAAATTGTAGTAAAGAAAGTTTCTCATTCCAATTACTTGGATTATCTAAAGAATAATAGCATAATAAATCTAAAATATTAATATTAATAGCTTCACTTTTCCCATTACTTTCATAATGAAATGCAGACTTAAAGTCTATTTTGGAACTTGAATTTTGAAATAAGGCAACCCAAAAGTGATTAGAAAAACAAACATCTCGATCTGATAGAATAATTTTTGGAAAACCATGATGCAAAAAAATACATTTAATAAATAACTTAGCAGCTTGAGGTGCACACAAAGTCTTTTTCTACAAGGAATGAAATATGCTTGTTTACTTAACCTATCAACAATTGTTCAAATCATATCATTATGAGATGAGGTTGTAGGATGACCAGTAATAAAATCCATAAAAAAAATTTCTCATGGTCCATTAGGTATGGGAAGTGCCATTAATAATCCAAATGCTTTACCATGTTGTCGTTTCACATGTTGACACACAATGCAATGGGAAACATACTGTGAAATATCCTTTTCCATATTCGTCCAAAAGAAAAATTCTTTACACATAGAAATAGTACCTTGTATACCCCTATGACCCATATATGGTGGTTCATGCATCTCTCTCATAAAAAATTCTTTAAAAACTTGTGTAATGCATAAGTGGTGTTGGAAATATAAGAATCCATTATGAAAAGTGTAATGATCGTCACTAATGCTGTAGAATTATTGAAAGCATCCCAAGCTTGTGAAAAATACAAATCAGATGCATAAGTAGGAATCATGTCATGAAATAAATGAATATGAATAGTAGAAATATTATTGATTGAAACAATATTTGTTTGTGTGGATGGGAAGCGAGTAAGGGCATCAGCTACAACATTAGCTTTGCTAGGTTGATATTGAATTAAAGGCTGAAAATTTTGTATGAATGAAGCCCATTTAATGTGTCTTTCAAAAATCAATGGTTGATTTAACCAATAAAAAAAGTGGTAGATTGAAAAATCTACATCTTTGTTAGGTAAAAGAATAAATAATTGTAAAAAATCTCCGGCTTTGAGACACCATAGGATTTTTGTGTAGGAAAACAACAAAATTAAAAGCAAGTGGGTTGATCACAGAGGTGATGAAAAAAACATTAAATTTTTCAACAACTCTTTTTAAAAACATTTGTCTCCTGTTGAATCCTAGATATCCTATTGGTTGTGGTATGTCTTAATTTTTGGATTGTTATACCCATGTTTTGTGAGATACAAGGGATCCCAAGGGCACTAGGCCCATTCCTTGTATAATTGTTCTTTTATAAATTCAAGCACAGAAGAGTAGGCTACGACTGAACTTCCTTTCACGATAAAAAAAAAAAGGGAAAAAAAAAACATCATATATGGCTTCGGGTTGTAAACTTAGTTGTAACCTTTGAGCAAGTAAATCACTTGTTAAGCCTTTAAGCTATTGTAATCTCTCATCTTACCCCTACTATTTAGGATAAGAAAGGTCCAACGAGTACTATTGCCATTCACTCTGTACAATTGTTCTTTCAAAATTAAAATTCGAGAGTAGGCTTTGGTGTAACCTCCATTACAAAGAAAAAAGAATAAAGTGTCGTATAAAGTTGACAGTGTCGTATAAAGATGAAACGAATCATGCCCCATCATAATATAGACGTCATGCCACATCCCCATAATACCAGAGATAGCAAAGAAGAACGTGGAAACGACTACGAACCATGTTGGGTGTTGGAAGGGGGAGGCCATTTATCAATAAACCGAATGAAAAGGAAACTTGGGAGACGTAGACTGTAGTAGTAGTAGTTGAGTGGTCTTCTCATAGAAAAGCCGGCAATCACATCATGAATGCACCCATACGCAGCTTATCCCATCACTATTAAATAGGTCCTCTGCTCAAACAGAGCGCAACCTGTGGTCGTGTTCTGCACATCCAGGCTTTGGAAGTGAAGGACGGGTTCTAAGAAGAGAAACCTTTTGCTTCGTAATAGAGCAGATAAAAGCTTAGCTCCTGTGGCATTGAGCGGCTCATTTTGATGGCTCGTATATGAATGTGAAATATGCGGAGTATGGACACACAAGGTGGGTTCAGATAGGGCAGTACACTTTTGTAGATTAGAACTGGGTGGCATCATTTTTAGTTCACACGCAGCAACAGGAGAGCGTGAAAACTAAACTATTCGTGGAATATTATTTTTTTAAATGGAGGTTTGGCTGAGGCCTACTCCTCCAGGTTTTAATTTTGAAATTGCAACAATACAAGGAAGGGCATAGTATCCATGGGACCCCCCTTATCTCACAAGATCAGGGGTTTACATAGCTGGGTTGAACTGTAGTCACAACTACTGCGGGACAAGACAAACAATGGCACATCAACCACAAGATACAACTTTCCATGTTAAGCATGTCCCTTACATGGTGCTGGTGGGGGTTGAACCCTCGCCCCTGCCTCAAGAGGCAAGAGACCCATACTATTGGTTGAATAAGATAAATGTTCAATGAAAAATTATTGTCAGAGGAGTACAAAATAGTTCCAAGAGGGGGAGCTCGTCACACAAGATGATGGACCCAAAATTTTTGCTACTTTTTATCAAGTTAGATGTCAACATTTGGAGCAGGCAACTGTGCCACCGAGCTGTGTGAACCCAGCCATTGATAGTAATACCAATCTAGAGATCGACAACGTTAGATATAGTATCAATGACTCTCATGAAATCCATTTTTTTCTTTTAAAGGAAGTTTAGCTTGAGGCTTACTCTCGGTTTGAATTAATTGAAAGTAAAAATAAAGGAGAGCTTAGTACCCATGGGATCTCGCTTATATCACAAAGTAGGAGTTAGAAGCCGAGCAAAGTTAGAAGTACAAAGCTCAAAGCCTCCCTAAAGTAGAGTTTGAAAAGGAGGGCCTAAGGTAAGATAAGGTGACTTATTTTGGCGGGCTCATAAGCCAAAGACATAGTATCACTATGAAAAGTTAGGATTACAAAGCTCAAAGCCTCCCTAAAGTAGAGTTTGAAAAGAAGGGCCTGACTTATTTTGGGAGACGCGAAGGCCAAAGACATAGTATCAGTCGACAAAGTTAGAATTACAAAGCTCAAAGCCTCCCTAAAGTAGAGTTTGAAAAGGAGGGCCTAAGGTTAGATAAGGTGACATATTTTGGCGGGCTCGAAGGCCAAAGACACACTATCACTCACAAAATTTTCATATATACAACAAAAGTGAGAATCGATGTAACGTGCATGTACATGACATGTTAGCCATAAACATATATGACTTGTAACATTATAAGTTCCGTGACCATAACATGCAACACCATATCCTACATGATTATAACGATAACTACATAATCATAGATTGTGTCCATTAAAGAACTTTCCAACACCATAATTTGAAAAATAGGAAAATCACTACAAAAAGTTCATGATATAGCCATAACCATATGTAAGTTGAAACATCATAACCTGCATGAGTACAATGTACAACACCATGACCTACATGAATACAAAGCATAACTACTTAATCCTAACCAGCAACACCATAATTTAGACCATAAACTACATTAAAAAAATCATGAATTCATAAACCATATGAAAAAAAATCATGAATTCGACATAAACATAACGTACAACACGTTAGATCATAAATCTTGAAGTGATTATGGCATGGACTTTTATAACATTCATGCCTGCTCACAACGTATCAAACATACAACCGTTAACAATAGACAAAACCAAGTTAGATGTTGGATGCAAGAATTTCAAAACTAGCACGACCATAAGAAGAGAGAAAACCAAATTCCGCGTCTCATAAGAATGTCAATTCAACAAAAAAGTTACAAGTGCTCATTCACTATCTTCCTCTTTGTCCCCATTTTATACTTTGGATCTTCTTCATCTTTGAATTTTGTTTCATATCTTCAAGAAGTCTTCGTGCCTTCGCTTCTCCATTTTCAAATTTCATGGAAAGCTTATATATATATATATATATATATATATATATATATATATATATATATATTTGGATACCTTTTTTTAGAAACGCCATGTCTAGTGGTCCTCGTATCACCATCACTTAAGTTTGCTAAGACCTTGGCAAACCTTCTATGATACTCATATAAAAGCTCCATATTTGGGTGATCAAATGTACGGCAAGTCAAGTTAACATTATCTTCGTCGTCCATGGGAACTGGAAACATTTATACCGCAGCAAGAAAGAGATAAATAAATTATGTTTGCATGGTTATCTATAGTTTGTATGTAAGTGTATGTATGTAAATATGTATTGTGTACTTATGTAGGTATACGTATATCACTACTAAGAATCCAGGGTGTAATAACAAGTTTTAAACTGGAGTTTGTCAATTTTATCATCATGATGCTCATCGATACAGAGGCATTGAAGTCCTCATTACAAATCACTAAAAAATTTTGTGGCAAAGACTATGATAATAGTCTCCGTGTCAACGAATGTGATCCTCAACTATGTCCATCCATATATTCTTCTTAATCTGTGCCAACATAGCGATCATTGTAAGCATTTTTTTTAATCTCTATGACCATTTCAAGTAGGAAAAAAAGAAATCTTAAAGATCACAATGTTCATGCACTTATGAGCATTGGTGTAGGAAGTATCTGTGCAAAATAGTGTAGAATAGCCACTTGGCACTATTTGACTATTGTTTCAAGTTTTACCATACGAATTGACACTTTTTGAGTACGTATGCAAGAACCACATCAATATAAAGTTGCGCCATCATAAACATAACCATGAATATATCAAAACCCTAAAAAATCATAATAATCATACCATGACCATGAGATACAAGATCATCAACATAAAACATCACTTTCAAGATCGTAAACATAATCATAACCTAAACATGAATTTTCTTAATACATATGCCAAAAAATACAATAAAAAGTTTGCAATACATGATAAACATAATAATAAACGTACGAAAAGATTGCAAATGATAAAAGAGATGTGTGGCATCCTTAAGAGGAAAGAATCTAGAGACTCGATTCCCTTCTTGATTGGTAGTGATGGGGTTGAATGCAAAACGAAAGAAGAGAACAGTACTATTATTGTCAACCATTTTACTCAGCTCCTGGGGGTTTTGACGCCTCTCTCTCCACATAGGAGGGATTGCATGGTGACCATCTCGAGAGTCTCCACCTCGAGAATACCACCTAGCATGAAGTCTCTTCTTGAGGCACCCGTCTTAGTTAATGAGATTCTCGAAGTGATTGATATGCTGCCCAATGGGAAAAGCCCGGGTCCTGATGGCCTCACAAATGAATTTTTCAAGTCTTTCAGGTAGGTGATGGCCACCTCGTTGTGCTTGGTTTGGCAAGAGGCTTTGGATTTTGGTGCCCTCCCGGAATACCTCAACAATGGTGTCATCAAGCTTATCCATAAAAAAGGTAGCAAGAATAGGATTGAGAACTGGCGCCCAATCACAATGCTCCAAACAAGATACAAGATCCTTGCAAAAGTCATTGCCAATAGAATTTCTTATCACTTGAAGGGATGGCTTAGCGAGGATCAAAAAGCTTTCATCAAGGGCAGATCCATACTAGAAGCTATCATTGATATTTGGGAAGGCCTCAACTATGCCGAAGAGTCTGAGCAAGACATAGTATTCCTCAAAATAGACTTTAATAAAGCATATGATAGACTGGAATGGGACTTTGTTATCCAATCCCTTAAAGACCTCGGGTGCAGTAAAAAATTCACTAAGATGATCGGCACTTTGTTGCGAAACGCATCAATGCAAATAAACATCAATGGCCAAGTATCGAAGGCTATAAGATTAAAACGATCTATTAGGCAAGGTTTCCCTTTGGGTCCTCTGCTCTTCGCTATATTCACTGAAGGACTCAGTCGTCTAGTGCATCATCACATGGAAATGAACCATATTGAAGGTCTATCTCTACCTCTCAACCATGACCAGATGATCATGAGACTTTTTGCTGATGACATGAATGCATTCGTGCATAATGATGCATCTAGCATCGAGGCCTTTTGGGGGTGCCTTAACTCCTTTTGTGAGGCATCTGGCTCTAGAATCAACCACTCAAAAACGGCTTTTCGGGCCATCATCGGACCACCTCCCCAACTTCTGGTTGACCATGGTCGCCAAACTATCCCTTGGGGACAAGTCTTCCACCTACTCGGTATTCCCATGGGATTTGGGGTCTCGATGGTGCAGAGATGGGACTGGGCCCTTTCTAAACTCGATTGCAAGTTAGTGTATGGGAAGGGTATGCAAATCAATCTCACAGGTCATGCCATAGTAATCAATACCTTCCTGCTCTCCTCAACTATTTACTTTCTCTCATGTTGGAGACCGAAAGATCAAGAGCTTAGCAAACTGGAAAGAATCTATAGAAACTTTCTTTGGACAGGGGACTACAATAGGAGAGGGGTTCCCAAAATTAAGTGGTCTACTTGCATCAGCCAAAAAGAGTGTGGGGGCCTGGGCATTATGGATATTGAAGGCATGGCTGAAAAGTTGGCGGCAAAATGGATCATGAGAGCTTGGTGTAACTGTGAGACCTCTTGGGCCAAGCTCATTTTCAGGAGCAAGAACTTACCCATGTTGGTAGGACCCCCTGGTTGGAAGGACTTGGACCTCCTTACCCTGTTTTCACCTAAAGGCTCGAATCTTGTTCGCTCCCTATGGAAGAGTTGGAATAAGTTCAAACAGTTTGTCAAAGTCAGCGAAGATTGGAAATGGGCATCTGGTATTAGACAAAATGACTCAATTTGGTTCCCAATCACAGGCATCAGAGTTGTGACCTCTTGGAATCTCCAAATTGCTAAGAGGCTCTCGAACAAGGGTTTCAAACAGTGGAAACACCTCTGGAAACAAGAAATTGGCCAATGGATCAGATTTGAGGACATAGACCCTGAACCAAGAGTGAACTATGAAGAATGTACTCTCTTACAGAGCAGATGCATCGCTTGGGAACGTTCAAAAAACCCATCTCCTCTTTGGGCAAGACCCGCCTATCCATCATGGTCATATGTGGCACAACGGTAATTGTTTTCCCAAAATTCCTAGAATCAAGGGGAACAGGGACTTTTACATCACACTTAACCAGAAGTGGTCTCCTAACTTGGACAAGACTGCGTTGGGATTTGAAGTTCATGTCCTTATGGCATCCATGCATCGAGATAAAAAAATCGGTTCTCATGTGGCAAGTTCTTCACTATGGTATCTGGACCAACCTAAAGGCCAACAAAATTTGTGGGGCTCTGCCGTGGTGTAAGCAATGCCACCATAGCATCGAGGACCTTGGGCACATCTTCTTTCCTTGCCCCAAGTCGCGCCTTCTCTGGTGAACCCCCAAGAATATCTTGGGACTACAAGCTAAGATCACCTAGAAGCAAACTCTGCTTGGTGAAGCGATTGGCTGCTCAACAACACTTTGGAATGCTATAAGAGGGGAAGCCCTTTGGAAGATCTAGAGGGAGCGGTGTGCCATGAATCTCAGACACCCTCCTAAAGAGTGGTCGATCGAGAAGTCTCTATTCCTCCTTGGCAAAAGAATCTCCAATTGTAAGCGGTATCCGCCCTTTAGGCATCATAAAGTGTTTCTCATTGAGAACAAAAAGCTCCAACCCAAGTGGGTCGCGCATGAAGGGGATGGGAGGATTGTTAACCTCCTTTGTAATGCGCTATAGGCCAGCAAGTTCCGCCCCTACTTTGTGGGATTCGAGGGGTCCCAAGGGCACTAGTCCAATTCACTTGTATCTTTTTTCTGTTCTTTAATTAAATTCTAGGAGAGTGGGCCATGGCCGAACTTCCTTTATTTGAAAAAATATTAGCATAAATATGACATTTAATATCATGACTATAATTACAATAGAAATCATTTGCAACATCCTAGTCATAAACATAACCTAGACATGAAACATTTTAGTAGATGGCGAAAAACAAACCACACAAAACTCTAATACGTGATAAAAATAACTATGAATGTATACAAAACCTACAAAATGATAACCATAATCATAAATATGACTTATAACATCATAAATATAACCACAAATATCATTTTAAAGATTGTAACCATGGTGAAAAGATGGAAAAACACAACCATAACCATAAACCTAACCATTCTTGAACATGGGCACTTATGGTGACGTATGTGTAGATGCAAGATAGAGAGAGGGAGATATACTAATGGATAATGGATAAGACTATTCATCACAACTCAACACACATGCACATTTTCGTTTTACTTATGTTTCTTTTACATTCGTGGCTCTTAAGTGCCACATCATCAAATCCCCCTCTCAATCTTAGAATGAGCTTGATAAGGAACATAGAAAATGAATGCATATGTCCTTACAAAATAAAATAAACATGAAATAAAATCTAGATCCAAACAAAATCTTCCTAATTCCTAAAGCATCTATGAAGTAGATGAATTTCCCTTTGGGAAGAGCTTTCATAAAGATATCTGCCATGTCTTCTCCAATGTTGTTGTGAATTAGCTCCACCTCCTTCAATGATCTTCTCTGAACAAAATGATAGTAAATTTCTTATGTGCTCTAATCTTGCATGGTAGATCGGATCCTTTGATAGCATAATGCTACTGACATTGTCACAATCGATGATCATTCTTTCGTCCATGTAGACTCCCATGTCTTCAATTAGGTACTTAATCCATGCTGTTGTGCAAAGAGCTTGAGTAATATCTCTATATTTAGCTTTTGTACTCAATAATGTGACAATTGGTTTCTTCTTACTACTCCATGATAATGTCAATCAACTTTTTAACCTTCGATCCATGACATTTCCTACACAATCTGCATCTATGTATGCATATATACATGTCTCAATTTTTCTTTCATGAAACAAGATAAAATTGCATGTGTTTTTTACATATCTCAATACATGTCTCGATGCATCCAAGTACACTTTTCATGGTCTATGCATAAATTTACTCACCAAACCAACTCGAAAACTCAAATTTGGTCTTGTCTTTGTTACATAGATCAAACGGCCAACCATTTTCTATACATGTTTGCATCATACAAGTATTTATCATCATACAAAAGTTTAGCATTAGCATGAAGGGGTTCATCAATAATTTTGCAAGCACTAATACCAAATCTTTGAATCATTTCCAACATGTCATTGCATTGTATCATCCGAATTCCCTTTTGCATTGAAGCTATTTAGATTCCAAGAAAATTTTTTAGCTCTCTCAAATGGAACATCAAAAAAGTTATATTCAATTCTCAAATTATCAATGATTCTTTTACAATTGCTAATAATGGTGAAATCATCAATATGTATAACTAGAAGAATTGTTTCACTTTCGTGATTCCAAACAAATAGTGAATAGTAAACATTTGATCGTAGGAATTCAAGATCCAATAGCTTCTTAGTGAATCTTTGACACTAAGAACTTGGTGCTTGTTTCAATCCATATACTACATTTTTCAATTTTCCCATAATTTGGATACACATAACCTTCTTGTTGATGCATATAGACCTCCTCATGGAGTCTACCATTCAAGAATGCATTGTTAACATCTATTTGATATGATTTTCAATTGTTCATAATAGCCCATGCAATTACACTTTTCACCATTGTCATTTCTAGGATTGTGATATTCTGCAGATTCCTGTTCATGCTGTTGTTTTTGTTGCACCTACTGTAGAACAAATTTGTTGGGATGGCAGAGATGCTCATGCACATGCATTGATAGCTTTGTCTGTCAAATGTGCCATTATTCCTCACATTCGCTCTTGTAGAACAGCTAAGGATGCTTGGGATACACTTACCACATTGTACCAGGCTAGGAATGAGGCTCGTATTGCTTACCTCTGAAAATAGTTTGAGAGTGAGCACATGAATGAAGGTGATTCTATGGATAGTTTTTTGACAAAGATCAAGGATGTGAAGGAACAATTGATTTCTGTTGATGAAGTCCTTCCTAATAGTTCACTTGTGCAGACAATTCTGAATGGTCTTCCCAATTCAAATCAGAGTTTTTCTTCTACTCTTTGTTTGATGATGAAAGGCAATCCAAATTCCTTAACATTTGAAGAGTTAGTTTCTATTTTGTTGCAGGAAGATCAGTCTCGGTAGAACAGGTCTATTATGCATGTTGTAGATCAAGCTTTCATGGCTAGTCAGAAGGGCAAAGGTAAATGGAGATCTTCTGCTAGTAAGCAGAAATCTACAAATGCTGCACATTCGAAGAAGGAAGACAAAGATGAGAAGAAATCAGTAGAGTAAAATTTTTTTGGTAAATACTGTAAAGCAAATGATCATGTTATTAAGAGCTATCCAAAACTGGCTACTAAAGAGGCAAAGAAGGAGGCTGGAATGGTTGTTGCAGAGGCCTCCACACTAAAAATAGAGTCTGCTAATCTAGTGTAGAATGAAGAATAGGTGTTTACTATTGTTTGTAGTTTGACCCATCTTCTCATGAGCAAACTATGTCTGCAGTAGACTCAGATGTTTGGTACTTTGATAGTGGGGCAACCAAACATATTACTTTGCAACACAGTTTCTTCACTTCACTCAAGCCTGCCCCTACAGGGAATACTATCACATGTGCCAACATCTCCTCTTATCCTATCATGGGAGTTGGTAAGATCATTGTGACTATTGCTGATGGTAGTTCTTTCACTTTGTCAGATGCTTTATTTGTGCCAGGGATCAAGAAGAATCTATTTTCAATTTCGATTTTAGCTGAGATGGGCTTGGTTGTAAAATTTACTGATGACAGGTGTACAGTTCATGATCTGTCAAATGGTGACATGATTATTGCTTCTGGCATTTTATGTCATGGGTTGTATAAGCTCATAGACTATGACAGATCCATGAATGATTCAACATGTGCAGTACACGATTTTCGGGCTATGTCAAATGCAAATCTTTGGCATGCTCGCTTTGGTCATCTGAATTTTTCTAGTTTGCTATGCTTGTAGAAATCTGAAATGGTGTCCTCTTTGCCCAAATTTGAGGCACCGAGTAAACATGTATGTGAAGGTTGTATTTTGAGCAAAATGCAGCATTCCTCCTTTCCAAAAGATGGTTCAATACGATCTACTCAGAAACTGCAGCTTGTTCACAATGATGTTTGTGGTCCTGTGAAAACACCCTCTTTTCGAAATTATCTTTACTTTGTGACTTTCATTGATGATTTTTCTAGGCATGCATGGGTATATCCATTAAAAGCAAAGTCCGAAGTGTTTATGTGCTTCAAAGAGTTTTTGGTTTTGGTTGACAATCTATTAGCATGTAAAATGGACACCCTTTGTTCTGATCGAGGGGAGGAATACATGTCTTCATATTTTAATGCATTTTTGGCTTAACATGGGATAAACATCAGTGTACACTGCCATATACACCTCAATAGAATGGAGTTGCTAAAGGAAAGAACAAGTCACTCATGGAGATGGTGAGGTGTATGGTCAAGAGTCAAGCTTTACCACATAGTTTTTGGCTTGAGGCATTGTAGTCTATCACTCCATATGAGTCTTGGTATGGGTGAAAGCCATATGTTGCTTATTTGCATGTTTTTGGTTGTTTGGCATATGCATTAGTGCGCCTGAACAACATCACAAAAAATTGGATGATAAAACAATGAAATGTATTTTTGTTGGGTATAGGTCAGAAAGCAAAGGCTATCATCTATATCATCCACATACTAGAAACATTTTGATTAGATGTGATGTTGTTTTTGTGGAAGCTGCTATTCAGCCTTTACTTTCATGTACAAAAGAGACATCTGTTAGCTCCAAAGGCATGTATGATACTTTGCTACCTCTTTTTATAGCTAGATAGTCTAGTGCTAGTCCTAATGAGGCAACTTCTCAGCATTTACTAGTTTCATGTGATGATTTAGATCATTCCATTTCTAATGTAGATTTACATGATGCACTTGTTGAAGCAGGTTGTTGGATGCTTGATTTACTTATGCATTACTCGACCAGATATTCAGTTTGTTGTCTCAGAGATGAGAAAGTTTATGCATTGCCTAGGTGTCAAGCATTGGGAGGTGGTTAAGCACATCTCTCGCTACTTGAGTGGTACTTGGTTACTTGGATTGTTTTATCCCAAGTGGGGATCACTACCGCCAGATTTGCATGCTTTTTTTGACACTGATTGGGCTGGTTGCTATGACACTCGTATGTCCACTAGTGGCTTTTGCTTCATGCTTGGTAGGTCATGTATATCTTGGTTGAGCAAGAAGCAACCTACTGTGGCCACTTCTAGTTGTGAGGCCGAGTATATGATAGCTTTCACAATGATTGTTAAGTGTGTGTGGCTCAGATGCCTTATGGATGATTTGGGTGTTGGTCAGTCTTCCACCACCACTTCACTAACAGTCAGAGCACATTGGTAGTTGCGAGGAACCCTATGTTCCATGCTCGCACTAAGCACATTGAGGTGCATTATCATTATGTTAGGGAGAGGTTATCTGTTGGAGACATTAGCTTGGCATATGTGCCCACATAGAGAACATTGCAGACCTTTTTACGAAGGCTCTACCTAGGGAGAAATTTGAAGCTTTTCGCAAAGCTTTGGGCTTACTTCCTTTTGTGGATTGATTCCACATAACTTGGCACTTCCTTATAGATGAGTGCCAGCTCCTTGTTCACTGCATCACTCGTTTTTTCCCTCTTTAGGAGGATTTTTCCCCCAGCTTGTATATACGCCTACAGCCCTAACGGGTTACTTATCTTTGTACATTCTAGTGGTAATACTGTGAAGAGATGGATAGGTATGTGCTTGAAGATGAAGAGGTGTTGCAAAATCCTTGATCTACACCAGCCAAATGAACTCCAGGAGTATATGGTGGGCCCTTTTAGCTTTCCAATGGATGTATTAGACACCCTATGTACCTTGGAAGATCACTCTCAAAAAGATAGATCAAAACAGATAAGTTGGAGTTAGCTCAGAGGTGAAAACTTGCTATTCTTGGTTCATACACCTGTTTAGTGTTTTACATAATTCTCTGCGCACAACAGCAATTAGCTCAATTCCTCTTGGGGAAGTCTAGGCAACTTAAAGAGCTAACTTTCAAGAGTAATCTCACCAAAAATAATGAACCACACACTGAGAATGAGTTTTAACAAGTGATGACATCATCCCGATTTTCACGGGCTGCTACAGAAATAGACGAGTGAGCAGAAAAATCAACATAACTCAAAATGTAGAAATTCAATGATTATGAAAATTTTTATGGTTATACTAGACAGTAAGCTAAATCCAACAAGCTTTAAATCACTGAATTTGGATAACTAACCACTGAGACATGGCTCTGACAAGATGAGTGAAAAAGTCGGGTACCTGACAGAGAAGTGAAGATGAACAGACCCTGTTGACTTCAAATGAACATAACTGAAGATTGCAACATCCAAATGACATGAAAATTTGTGAGCATATAGTAGACTTATAGATCTAATTGTACCAAGTTAAATCACGGAAAATGATGCACCAAGCTCAGAGAAAACATCTCTGCAAGCTGACTGAGAAAACTGAGAGTAATGGTAGTGAGTAGTACACTTCACAAGAACATGGAAAGATGAACTCAAATAATCATGAAAATGAAAGTATATTGCTTGTACAATACAATGACTTACTGATACATATGTGTGCCTTGTAATCACACCTTGATATGGCATAAAGCTCAGCTCTTGGAGGTCTTCACGTAGGTCTCTCTAACCACGACTAAAACTGCTATCTATTTATAATTGAGTTTGGGAGGCTAACTTCCCTCAATCACTCTCCAATCAATCAATGATTGATTTGATTCTCTACCTACCACAAATCACAAATTCGTGGCTCCTCTTTCCATTCTTGATCAAGTGGACTCAACCACTTAAGATTCTCTTACTTTTACATTAAGTAAACTCTTCAAAAGTTACAAGAGGTAGTTCACAAGTGAACTTTACATAGTCTTCTTTTTAAAGCTTCTTCTAAGACTTTGTGAGACTCAAGACAATACTTAGGCTTGTCATAGACTTGCTCCAATAAATACATTCAGTGTTGTGTGTTGTGATCCAAGCTTCTTCTTCTGCTTGTGTTATTTGCATGCTTCTAGAGACATTTAACTCCAACAATGTGCGATAAAAAAAAACAGAAGGATCTATGGAGAAGGGATGGATGTTTGAGGAGTGCATGTACTATGTTAGTAAATACTGTGAAAGAGTTCATGAAGAAGCTCCATGTGCATGGACTAACAAGTCTTCTTCAAAATTAACAAATGAGGTATTATCAGGTAAGGGAGTTCCATTTCAATTTATCTCACAAGAAAAAAGCAATATTTCTACTTTTATAGCATATAATAGTGAATGCATGCAAACATTCATTAGTGTGTATGAATAGGAACTTGAAAATCTTTGAATTAAAAGATGGAGAAACAAAAGATATAGAAGTAATCTCGATGATAATGAGAATACAAATATATCTTCTTTCATGGATGGGCTATATACTCGTATGCAATGGGCCAATGCAAATAATGAACAAATCTCAGATGAGCAGATGGAGTTAATGATAGGTTATGAAAGAAAGGTAATTTGATTTTACTAATATTCTATGTTTTCACATATATGTATAGTAGTTTCTCTTCTAATAATTTATTTTATATTGTAGGCTGAAATGTTCACTAATATGTGGGCTTATGGATAGCATATTAGAATCATTGATTCTTTGCATAAAATAGAGGATTCTAGCATTGTTGCTTCTTTCAAGCAACTATCATGTGTTGGTTCAAAAGATACAAACCTTATAGATAGCAAAATTGGTTACATAGGTACCGTTGTTGATATCTACAAAATATCAATTGGTATCTTCATAGAGGTAAAAAATTTATATTTTTTATGATGTAGTTTATTATTTTTTTGATTACATAATACTGAATTTTTGTTCTTTTATATTTTGATAGGTTATATTGAAGGTTGATTGGTTTGGAGACAAGTATAAAGGTAATCATTCCACATTGAGAAGGGAATTATCTAGGTTTTGGGCAATTGATTCCTCAAAAATAATGCGATTAACTAGAGAACCATATATTCTTCCTAGGCATATTGAACAAGCATTTTTATATAAAAACCTTGATACTCATCCTTGGTGGCAAATCATTCATGTTCAACCTAGAGGTCAGTCATTGTTTGAAAACTTTATCATTAAAGAGATTGAAGAAAGTCATGTTGATGATTCATCATCAGATATTGATATATCATCATCTAAAAAAGAAATTAGAATCGTTTTACATTATAACAATAATAACCTAGTTGATGAGAACGATAACATTCTATATGCTAATTTTATTGATGATGAAGAGGAATCACCACAAATTGATATTAGTCCATCAACATATGATTTCATTTATAAAAATACAAATTCAACAATAAAAGAAATAATAGCAATCAACAAAGATAATGAACATGAGACGATATTGATGTCTTAACAAAATGATGGTAATATTGAATACACATGATTAGATTAGACAGTAGATCTCAGTCTATTCATTTGGAATATGAAATATGACTCCCACCATAGAGATGGATATGAATTATTACAAGTTGGAACATTATGCTTGAGGAAAGAGCTTAAGTTTTTCCCAAAGATCTCTACAACTTTCTAACTTGAGTTAACAATCATTAACTTGAATCATTTGAATGGGTATGAGATAGTAGATTCTTCTTTATTCAAATGGAATATAGGTGAATCCCGCCACAGAGATTGAAACATGTTCTTTTAAGTTAGAACATGAAGCTCGGGGGTATGCCTACAATTTTTTATATAGCTTTATTTTTTAGGACAATAGCATATCCCATGTATGTATGCATGTGTGTGATACGAGTCTATGCATATGTGTATTCATGTGTGTTAAATGTGTGCATGTATTAGTATAAACACGTGTTTCATGTGTATGTATGTGTGATATATGCATATGTGTATTGATGTGTATATGTATGCATGTGCATTTGTGTGACATATGCAAGTGTGCTTACAACTGTGTTATGTATGTGTGATGTGTATGTATCTACATGCGTGTCTTATATACACACACACACACATATATATATATATATGTGTGTGTGTGTGTATGCATGATATGTATGCTTTGGAATGTGCATATATTGTTAGAATATATCTAGCCGTTTGAGAGCTTGGGGATAGATACAAGAATAGTCTCGATTCCTATTATAATTGTTGGAGTTAAAGGTCTGCGGAAGCATGCGAACAACACAATGAAGAAGAAGAAGCTTGGAGCACAACACACAATACTGAATGTATTACTCGAGAATGTACAAAGATAAGTAGCCCATTAGGGCAATAGGCATATATGCAAGCCGGGGGCCAATGGCCTTCTTACCTGGAGGCAAGCATAAAGACCAAGTACCATTCTTCATTATAACATCATATTCAGATTGCATAGCAGCCATCCAATTTTCTGAATTTTGTGCTTCATCAAACGAAACAGGCTCATTCTCATCACAGAGACTAGATGCAGCCATAGCATAGCAATCTGATGCAAAAGAGGCATTATGAGAGCCTGAACAAGTATGATATGACAGAGGTGCATCTAGTTTGTTGTCACGCAAAGTCTGCACCAGCCATTTTGGCATGGTTTTTGCCTACTCAATATCACTTGTCTCATCAACTAGTGCATCATGTAAATCTGCATCAGAAATGGAATGATCTGCATCATCACATGAAACATGCAAAGGCTGAGAAGTTGCCTCATTGGGACCAACACTAGAGTGTCCACCTGTAAAAAGAGGCAGCAAAGTATCATACATGTCTTTGGAGCTAAGAGATGTCTCCTTAGTACATGAAAGAAATGGCTGAATAACATCTTCCACAAAGACAACATCACGGCTAACCAGAATGCGTTTAGCCTGTGGATGATACAGACGATAGCCTTTACTTTCAGAACTCTACCCAACAAAAATACATTTTACCGCTTTATCATCCAATTTTCTGTGATGTTGTTCAAGCATTAATGCATATGCCAAACAACCAAAAACATGTAGATGAGGAACAGATGGCTTGCGATCATGCCAAGCCTCATATGGAGTGATAGACTGCAACGCTTTAGTGGGACACCTGTTCAGTACATATGCTGCACACATGACAGCCTCAAGCCAGAAACTATGTGGTAAAGCCTGACTCTTGACCATACACCTTGCCATCTCCATGAGTGACCTGTTCTTTCGTTCAGTAACTCCATTCTGTTGAGGTGTATACGGCACTGTACACTGGTGTTTTATCCCACGTTCAGCCATAAATGCATTAAATCAGAAGATGTATATTCCCCCCCTCGATCTGAATGGAGCTTGCCCATTTTACATGCTGATAGATTTTCAGCCAAAACCAAAAACTGTTTGAAGGGCATGAGCATTTCGGACTTTGCCTTCAATGGATATACCCATGCATGCCTGGAAAAATCATCAATGAAAGTCACAAAGTAAAGATAATTCCCAAAAG
This sequence comes from Ceratopteris richardii, assembly GCA_020310875.1. Lineage (NCBI taxonomy): Eukaryota > Viridiplantae > Streptophyta > Polypodiopsida > Polypodiales > Pteridaceae > Ceratopteris > Ceratopteris richardii. The sequence goes on along the minus strand of CM035439.1, from coordinate 125,644,499 downwards.
AAGGTGTCTACATAGGACCACAGACTTCACTATGTATAAGCTGCAATTTCTAAGTAGCCCGAACTGAACCATCTTTTGAAAAGGAAGAATGCTGCATTTTTTCCAAAATACAGCCTTCACAAACATGTTTTCCATGTGTCTCAAGTTTGGGCAAAGAGGACACCATTTTAGATTTCTGCAGGCGTAGCAAACTAGCAAAATTCAGATGACCAAAGCATGCATGCTAAAGCTTTGCATCTGACATAGCCTGAGAATCATTTACTTCACATGCCAAATCATTTACAAATCTTTCATAGTCTATGAGCTTAATCTTTCATAGTCTATGAGCTTATATAGTCCACGACATAAAATGCCAGAAGCAATAATCTCGCCATTTGATAGATCATGAACTGTACACCTGTCATCAACAAATTTCACAACCAAGCCAATCTTGGCTAATGCAGAAAATGATAACAGGTTCTTGATCCCTGGCACAAATAAAGCATCTGACAAAGTGAAAGAATTACCATCAGCAGTAGTCAAAATGATCTTACCAACTCCCATAATAGGATAAGAGGAGTTGTTGCTGCATGTAACAGTATTCCCTATAGAGGCAGGCTCTAGTGAAGAGAAGAAACTGTGTTGTGAGGTAATATGTTTGGTTGCCCCACTGTACCAAACATCTGAGTCTGCTATAGACATGCACTGCTCATGAGAAGATGCGTCAAAACTGTAGACAGTAGTAAACGCCCATTCTTCTTCCTGCACAAGATTAGCAAACTTTGTTTTTGGTGTAGAGGCCTCTACAACAACCATTCCAGCCTCTTTCTTCTTTGCCTCTAGTTTAGCAGCCAGTTTTGGACAGTTCTTTATGATATGATCATTCCCTTTACAGTACTTACAAAACAATTTCCGCTTTTCTGATTTCTTCTCATCTTTATCTTCCTTCTTCGAATGTGCAGAATTAGCAAATTTTTGCTTACTAGTTGAAGAGCTCCATTTTCCTTTGCCCTTATGCCTTGCTTGGAAAGCTTGATCTGCAACTCACATAATGGAACTGTTCTACCTGGAATGATCTTCCTGCAACAGAACAGAGACTAAATGCTCAAATGATAAGGCATTTGGATTGCCTTTCATCATCAACCGAAGAGTAGAAGCAAAACTCTGATATGAATCAAGAAGACCATTCAGAACGGTCTGCACAAGTGAGCTATCTGGTATAACCTCATTAATAGAAATCAACTATTCCTTCAAGTCTTTGATCTTTGTTAGGAAACTGTCCATAGAATCACCTTCATTCATGTCCTCACTCTCCAACTATTTTTAGAGGTAAGCAACACGATCCTCATTCCTAGCTTGGTACAATGTGGTAAGTGTATCCCAAGCATCCTTAGCTATTTTGCAAGAGCGAGTGTGAGGAATAATGGCATGTTTGATAGACAAAGCTATCAATGCATGTGCCTAGGCATTTGTGCCATTCCACTGAATCTGCTCTGCAGTAGGTGTAGCAGAAACCGCAACACGAACATGAATATGCAGAATATCACCATCTTCGACACCTTCTGCATCAGCTTCAGTACCTGCAGTTGTAACAGTTGCAGGTGTAATAGGACAGTTTTTGACACTCTGCACAATGTTCCACAGTCCTTTTGCAACCAACACATGTCGCATCATATAAGCCCATAACGGGTAGTTGGTACCATCCAACTTATCCTCAACAGCTAGCATATAGAATACATCACTGCGTTCATCCATGGTCGGTGACTAAAATACCTTGATGCAAAAAATTGAGTGTATCTCAAAAAGTTGAACAGAACTGCCACTACACATGTAGCAGACTTCGAGATGCTTATACTGGCAAACAGAAACTGGTATATACCTTTGGCACAAAAAGACAAAATAGCCTGCACAAGCATTGCCGTGGTGTATTCGGAGGCCGAAACGAGCTCAGATCGCGATTTCAGCACCACAAAGCGAAGCCGTTTTGATCTCGAAAACACACTTAGTATGCTCACCAAAATTTGTGCAATTCTGAGACTGCAAACGGAGGAGTGTCGACAATGCCCTAGATGAAGCAACGACCTGCTCTGATACCAATTGTTGGAGTTAAAGGTCTACGGAAGCACGCAAACAACACAAGGAAGAAGAAGAAGAAGCTTGGAGCACAACACACAATACTGAATGTATTACTAGAGAATGTACAAAGATAAGTAGCCCATTAGGACAATAGGCATATATACAAGTCAGGGAAAAAAACCTCCTAAAGAGGAAAAAACGTGCCCAGGCGGTCCTAGTGTGTTCACACACATCACTACCTAAATATATCAACAATAATCAGATTATCATCATTCCTATTATAATCAGATTATCAACATGAATGGAGAGGTACTCAACATTATCACCTTGCGGCTTCATGTAAAGTAACGAATCAACTTATTTGTATTGAAATGCTTCCAAGAGATCTAAAAGTCTTTTTTTTTTCACATACTTGATGTTTTCTTGAGTACATATAGGGGCATGTTTAAACTTTCACACATCTTTGAGAAACTTTCTTCTGAGTCAAAGCTTTTGGGATGCTTCATGTAGATTGTCTCTTGAAGATCTCCATTCAAAAGACACGTCCGATACCTAATTGAAATATTTTCCATATCTTCATTACTTTAGTTACTATCAAGGCCTTATGTTTATTATCTCTGCTATTACTCTTCTATTTAAATATACACCATAAGAGTGAGTAATTCCCTTAAGAAGTAACCAAGATTTATACATACTTAACACCTCCATATCTCTTCACTTTGTATGCACATTCGTGACCAATCTTTGAGTAGATATATACATGTTCACTACGACTTGATGTTGTTGATTATTTGGTGGAAAATGAAAAAAGCAGAGGGAAATCCTTTCCCCATCTAAATGATATTACAACTCTGATATATCTACGTGCTTGCTTTTTTGCATGCGCTTTGAGTATATTGAAGTGACAAAATACACACTTCACGCAATAGATCCATACCATCCTAGTATGTCCACCAGTAAAAGTAAATAAGAAAAAGACCTCAAACGACGCTTCTCTTTTTGGCCTCCAAAAAACTTTCTGTATCAATTTTGATGGAAATTTATTGCAAATAACTCCTTTTCTTTTATTGAAGATGTTTTCTTCTCTAGATGACAACCTTCATCCAAGTACAAACATTTGAAGTTTTCTAGGACACTTGCCAATCCCTCTCTTCATATCTCCTTAATTGTATGTATTGATGGTAGACTATTACATGGTAAAAAAGCTTCCCTAGTCCTTGCTTTGTGCCATCATCCTCAATCCAGTGCACTTGAGACCCTCTCCAAAAGAAGCTTTATCATTGAACCTAATCTTATATATTCTTTCTACCATTTCCCTCACAAGTACGAGGTTTTTGGTTTCAAGATTTTTGTCTTTTGTACCAAAGATAAAATTCTTATCTGAGTCGCGCCTTCTCTATTTCCCCTCTTTGCATGCCCTTCAATCCTTGGTACATGAAAATCTCTAAACATGTCCTTCTTTTTACTCATATGGTTTTGAAACAACTATCTATGTATGGAGTGGTGTCTATTTTTCTTTAATGATAATCCCGTGCATTATTTTTAACAAAATAAGTAACTTATGCATTATGATTACTCTCATATTCCCCTTGAGTTTTATCAAAACTTTGCTTGCTTCCTTCGTTCAAACTTTCATAAAATCTCCCACAAAATGCTACTACACGTTAGGAAAATAATGATGTATTTTGTGATGACAACTGTCATGTTTACGATAAGAAAAGGTCATAAAACTAAAGCAATTCGATATATAATTAAGTTCTTGTATTGGTATAGCCATCTTAACATCAGTATGCCTATAAGTAAAGTGTTTGGTATAGCCATTCTATGTTTCTCGATAATCATTTTTAAAGAGATCGTACCTACATGCATGCACATATGGTCACATACAAACAGGTTCATGTTCATGGGTGCTGATGCAACCTAAATGGAAAAAGCTCAAGCATGGTGTAAGGGTCTTCAGATGGTCATGGAATGGCAAGATTGTTGCCTTTAGGATCCAACAAGGCAAAATGATTATTGAAGAAGCCTTGATGCAACATGTTTACATGCACAACGAGCCTGTCGTGGCACCCCACCATGACAAAAAATTATCACCTCATAGGCCAAAATGTGAGCATGATTATAGTAACTATTTATTTTCTATGTTTCTTGTTTTAAAACAAAATTTGGCTCCTTGATGTTTTTAAATGTGCTCTTATGCCTTCCCTATGTATTCTTGGGAGAAATGTGTTTTTGAAATATGCTTATATTTTGCAGATGAAACACATTGAATGTATGATTAGGCTCATAGATGTACTCCATGGCCATCTGAGCAATATGCAATCTGAAGGGAGGGTTGGAGCTAGCCTTGTAGAGCATGGTATTTTCTTCGAAAATCACTTTTATCAAATTTTGGATCAAAATCCCACAAAGGGGATCCCTCTATAAAAGGATTTGAGTAGAGTGGCATGGCCAGTGCTCGAAAATACTATTATGGAGGCAACTTATAGCAGGCTATACAGAGATATACAAAGATCACTACATTCTACCATCTACAAGTTGTTGAGATAGTTGTTTGCAAGCATGTCTGTGTATTTTTGGAGTTGTTCATAGCATTTTATGTGAAGGTAACGAGGATGATGGTTGCTTGTCCGAATATGGGGAGTTCTTTGTCCTTTGTATCTTTAACCCCATTACTAATCTATTTCTTACCCCATTACTAATCTATTTCTTATTATTTTCCCATACTTGTCATTCGGACCTTCATTATAATGTACTTCTACCAAATTGGTGGCTCTTGTTTTTTTCTGGTTTTGTAATATACTCAATTTCCAATTTTTTTACCAAAACATTTATAAATCAACAGTTATGAAAACATTTCACACTTCTATAAAATCCATCAAAACATGGTTGAATTTCACCTTCATTTGCAGAAGTCAAATCTGTTTGTAGAATCCCTATGACTTCATCCCATTGTGTGTGCGCACTTTGGGATGCACATGTGAGCATGGATTGGTCCTTACTTACTATTCACTTGTGACATTAGTGGCAATGTCATAGTATTCAATCGATATGTAGTCGTTTTGTTTATACTTCCCTTGGTTCAATTCTCCCATAAATATGTTTACCTTGATTGTAGTGTCTAGGAGTACATGCACCCTTGGTTCTCATCATAAAAAGAATTGCCCTTAGGAGTGTATGCATAACGATGCATTTTCATGATAGGAACCCATGTATATTCTCATCTAGCTTTCATCTCACATTTTTGTTTTCATTCATCTTTGCTCTGCTAGACTCACTCCCGCAATGCATTCCTCACCTGAGGTTCCTTTAATATTACACATAAATTTAATACTCCATATTATCCTCGTGCTAATGGTCGTGCAAAAAGTACTATCAAAACTTTGCTGATTTTGCTAAAAAAGTTAATTTTGAAATGCCTTGATCGCTAGGATCAACTCCTACCTACTGTTCTCTGGGCATACTGCACTGCTTACAAGGCTACTATAAGATACCCGTTCAAACTTGACTATGGAATTGAAGCTATTGCTCCTATGGAAGTCATTGTCCCTAGTCTGAGAGTTGCTATCGAGCATAAATTGTTCCCAGCTAAGTTGCTTTATAGTCGTATCGATGATCTACTGGCACTAGACGAGCAAAGGTTTGAGAGTTTTCTGCTCATGTAAGAAGTACAGCTCAAACAAGCCCACACACATGATCTTTTCTTATGGACTCCAATATTTGAAGTCGTTCAACTCGTACTGTTCTACAACTCAAGTTGGATCATGCTGTAGTAAAATTCAAAGTTCGATGGTTCAATCCGTACTGAATCTCGACACAGATTAGTCTGACAACTTTTCGGTTGGAGACCCTTGTCACAACATTGGTTAAAAATCTAGTCAATGGGTCAAAGCTTTGACCTTTTTGGTTGCCTTCCATGTAATTAATCATTGGTCTGTTGCCCATTTCCGCATGGTTTGCATGATTGTTATGATGTATCTTCCTTGAGATGCGTACATTGTTACGATCGTCCCATTCTTTAATCATGTTGTTGTGCCACCTTGTTTGTTTAAAACCCCTCTATTTTGTGATCATCTGATATTGTGTCTACATGTTTGTTTGTGACTTAGTGTGCTTTGCAAATTTCACTCTCTATGTGCTCTTGCAATTATGGAAATACTTGCACCCTTCGAGCCCCTCTCAATTGCAGTCTCTGATGAGACTAACAATTTTTTGACCTCGTGCCATCTCACACATTTTTTCCTTCTATAGTGGGAAGCTATTGCAGCACATCCTATTACAGAGAGCGTTATCTGTGCCATCATGCTTGAACCCATAGAAACATCCTATTGGATTGTCCTCCTGAGCGAAGAGAACAATGCCGACCGAAGTGGGATAGTGATTTCTCTTGCCCACTGATGGTTCAACATCAATGCCTTCTCTTTCCCACACACCCATGGAACAACTGTTCCCATGGCATAGCTCCAATGAGTATGCCATTATCTGTAGACTGGATCCAAAGTGCTCTATTTTGCATTTTTTAGTCATTGCGCTCAACCTACAACACAACCCTTATAGAATATCCCGCCAATTTTACTCTGTCATTATTGCTACTGCCCAATGTCCAATCAATTGGTCAATCATCCTCTTTAACCACATTCAAAAGGAATGCCAGCATGTTGTTAGGTAGTTAGACAATGGCAAACACCCAAAAACCTGACTTCCTTATCTATTGTTTGGTTTATATCCAAGCGAATTCCCCATTTCTACCAGAGTAGTCCTTGTTCCCCATCATTTAGCATAGACTACGCCCCTTTTTGATGGAAATGATTAATCTCCAAAAGACTAGCTATACTTGAATTTAGAGCACCTCTATATCCAGAATAGCTAAAAAAACCTTCATCGATTTTGGAAGCCTTTACCAAATTATGAATCTCTATCACTTCTGTGAGTTATAGCTTCACTCTGAAAAGTCTGCTTCACAAAACTCATTCATTGTGATGAAATGATTAAAGTTTTCTATGAATCTTTTATACAACACTTATCTAGTGTTTGTGCAGCTACTACAAGTGAAAGCTCTTCAAAAGAACTTATAAAACTTAAGATTTACTTCAATAAGTAAACCTATGTTTGAAACAGGCTTTCTCTACAGGCGACTTTACATATGCAACTTTAATCACTTGGTTCTCTCAATCTACAACCCGTTTAGTCAAATGCTTTTAGACAATATGGCTTACCTTCCAACCTAGATTTTGAGTCTATCTATCTATCTATCTATCTATCTATCTATCTATCTATCTATCTATCTATCTATCTATCTATCTATCTATCTATCTATCTATCTATCTATCTATCTATCTATCTATCTATCTATCTATCTATCTATCTATCTATCTATCTATCTATCTATCTATCTATCTATCTATCTATCTATCTATCTATCTATTAACCTATCAATCTATCAATCTATCTATCTATATATCTATCTATCTATCTATCTATCTATCTATCTATCTATCTATCTATCTATCTATCTATCTATCTATCTATCTATCTATCTATCTATCTATCTATCTATCTATCTATCTATCTATCTATCTATCTATCTATCTATCTATCTATCTATCTATCTATCTATCTATCTATCTATCTATCTATCTATCTATCTATCTATCTATCTATCTATCTATCTATCTATCTATCTATCTATCTATCTATCTATCTATCTATCTATCTATCTATCTATCTATCTATCTATCTATCTATCTATCTATCTATCTATCTATCTATCTATCTATCTATATATCTATCTACTATCTATCTATCTATCTATCTATCTATCTATCTATCTATCTATCTATCTATCTATCTATCTATCTATCTATCTATCTATCTATCTATCTATCTATCTATCTATCTATCTATCTATCTATCTATCTATCTATCTATCTATCTATCTATCTATCTATCTATCTATCTATTTGAACCTTCACTTCACTTCATGTTTCTAGGTTTCAATCTTTTCTTCAAGTCTTCACTCCTAAACTCCATATAATCATCAATTTTTTATTGTCTTGCTCCAACACTTTGGAAGATGAGGAAGATGAAAGTGTCAACCTCATTCTCCATCGGTCTCGTCCCACCCAGGTGATCATTTCCTCTTCCTCCTCTAGTGTTGAGCAAGATGAGCAACTGCAAATGGATGACCCCCTCCGCCTCTCCCCTCTCCTCTGATGGACAATTTTGTTTCCTCCTCTTCTTTTGCCCCCCCACCACCCTCTCCACCAAAGGACGCTGTGATGAAGGATGTTGCCTCATCTTCACCCTCATCCTTGTCGAATAAAGAGCCTTCACTACCCCCTCTCCCTCTCCAAGGATGATGGATAAAGTTGCAACCCCATCTCCCAATCGTGCACCACCTAGCCCCTCTCCTCCCTCATCACCTTCTTAATCCCCACCTGATACACCCCCTAGTGCCAGATGGTCTTCACCATCCCCATCCCCATCGGCCTTGCCCTAGAACTTCGTGCTCGTATCTATCACATATGACCCCAATGTACCCACAATCCCACCTCTTCTCGCCGTCTATGAATGCTACTGGTAGTTTGAAGTCAATGACCACTGAGGCGTCCAGGAGTTTGGTAGGCTTAGCAGTTACCTCCTCCACGTGTAGGGCCTAATTTCCTGAGATATGAATTAATGTGAGTAGTTGGCTGATCCTTCCCAATAGCACTACAAATTGCTTTAGACCCATAACTAGCACGTACAACAGGACTTAGACCAGCAATTGTTCACCAACCAATAGTTGGATGACACCTTGTACCAAGAAGCCAAACAAACTTAGTACTTTAAAGGGTTTTTTGAAGATTCCAAGTGCAAGTCAGAGAAATACGAGAAGCAGGTCGCCAACCTACAGGAAGCCAATGCCGAACACCTCCTACACATCCAAGAGTTAGAAAAGGAGACCATGGTGCAGGCCACCACACTCAATGAGATGAGGTTTCAACTTCAAGATCAAGACAATGACTATGAACTCCTACAACAGACAACCACTAACTTATGCGAGACCAGTGAGCAATTTTCTACTCAGAGATTGATTCAAGAACACAACTCTCGGTTGCAAACCAACAGGTGACCAATCTACAATATTCCCTGGAGGTTGAGAAGTCACTGAAGGAGCAAGCTGTACAGATGTCTCGAGCTAAAACCAAACATCAAAAACATCTAGCAGAAAAAGATTTCTATTACAGGAAGAGTTCAACCTGCAGCTTGTTGAAGCGCAAAGCCACTTTGGTACCCCTAAAGGATCTAGCACTCTCCTACCAAAGGAAGTGTAGAAGCTACTAAAGACAATCTCTAAGAAAATCCACAACACTTTTGTAGAAGCCTGCAACTCATTTAAAAATGATGTATTTACCCCTTCAGATGATGAGTAGGATGATGTCGAATAAGTCCTTAGTTAGTTTTGGGTTCAGGTCCTCCGAGCATGCCAGTGTTAACTGTTGTCGGACACCTATGTAATATATCCCAAAATGACTCACCGAAGAGGCATAGCCCAAATGTAACTTTTCCTATAATATACAACATTCTATCTCCATGCACATGAGGAGGGTAGAAGTGAAGTCCAAAGATAGGCACTGGACATGCCGAGTTGTCTGTGTTCTACCATGTAGAGATAGTTCACTTCTTCAGATTGTTGTGTATTGCAATCTTGAAGTACCATGTTCTATGATATTAAGTAAGTCTGTTAATTGTTTGGCGAATTTATTCAGTGTAACAATTATGTTGTGAGGTGAAGGATATAGTCTATCAGTTCTTCGATATAATTCAATGAGGTTAGCACATTCCGTCATTGATATTGTTTTAAATAGTATAGCGCATTAATTTAGTGAAGTGGTTTGGGAAAAACACAGGAATCTAGTATCATTGGATTCTACCAACCTAGTGACCTTGCGAGCTCTGTCATGTTCCTTAACCAGACTAGATAACCAAAGGTTAACACCTCTTCATAGTCTTCTTCATCCTATGACTGACTATCACCTTTCTGGTCATCATGAGAATCACTCAGAGACTTGTACCTGGATGTTGGTGATTTTGATAGGCTTCTCCTTTCTCCCATGTGCCCTTGGGTAGCTGATATTGATGTTGAAGCCTTAGGCCCACTAATTTTTGTTAATTCAACTTGCATATCACCTTTACCACAAACATACATGTTGGAGTTAGACATCTGTGGAAGCACACGAACAACACAAGGAAGAAGAAGAAGCTTGGAGCACAACACACAATACTGAATGTATTACCACTAGAATGTACAAAGATAAGTAGCCCATTAGGGCAATAAGCGTATATACAAGCTGGGGAAAAAATGATGGAGAGTGTTAATCTCCAAAAGAAAAAGTTATCCTTGAAGTTGGAGCACCTCTATATCAAGAATAACTTCAAACCTTCACCAATTTAGAGGATCAATACTCAATTTCCAAAATCTTGAACAAATTGTGAAGAAGGTGACTACACAGAAATTTTGCTGCACATAACTCACTCATTGACTTATCAAATGTGTAAAGTTTTTTATAAAAACTTTGCACAAGGTGTCGCCTATAGTTTGCACACCTCCTCCAAGTCAAATCATTCCAAAAGACTCAGTAGATCTTGAGAAATGATCTTAACAAGTCACCTATGTCTAAAACTGTAGTTATTTACAGTCGACTTTGACACCTGCAACTTCTAAAGCTTGGTTCTCTCAAATTAGAACCCGTTTAATGAAATTCTTTTAGCCATAGGTAGCTTACCTTCCAACTTAAAGAATGAGTGCTTGTTTGCTCAAAACTTTACACTGTGCAAGGAGAACTGACCAAAACATTAGCATCAAGTTTTGCACCACCTACAACTTCTCTTCTTTACATTTACACATGTAAATGTTCGTACACTCAATTCTCTTAGCCTGATCACAATTAGAAGCTGAAAATTTGTATAGAGGTCAATCAACTATAGAATTAGACTTGTACAAAGGCATTTCACAAAGGACTCAACATAGAAGGAGAATTCTCAGAAATATCGGACGCAACTTTTCTTCATTTCTGGAAAACTTTACGTCTGAGTGATGAGAGAGATCTTACTCACTTCTAAAATGTCTAATAGCTCATACAACTTCTAATTTCTCTATTCACATTCTCTCTCATATTTTCCCCGACATTTTTCCTTGTATATATAGGCAAATATGTACAAGCTCATAAATATACAAAACTATAAGTGAGCTAACTCTAAGTTAATGTACATATGTATACATATCTTCATTCTCTGAACATATACTTTCTTCATGCTTCATGACTTGATCTTTTCTTCAATCCTTGACTTCAAAACTTCATCAAAAATTCAATTGTTGATTGCCTTGCACCAACAGCTCCCCCTCAAGCATCAATTGAGGTTTTTCTCTATCTTCTTTATACCTGCAATGTCTTTGAATCTTTGTAGCTTTGGCCATCCAAGCTTTTAGTTAGCATATCAGCTATCTGATCTTTAGTTGAAGTATATATAACTTGAATCTCTTTATCCATCACCTTCTCTCTTAGAAAATGATACTGAATCTCAATGTGTTTAGTCTTGGCATGAAAAACAGGATTAGCAGCTAAATACAATGAACTCATGTTATCTCCATGAATAGTGGGTATACTCTGAATGATGTCAAAACTCTTCATAAGAGTCTTAAGCCATATCACTTCCTTTGCAGCTTCTAGCATATCTTAGTAGTCAGCCTCTGTGGATGATAAAGCAATTGTGTGTTGCTTCTTTGAACACCATGAAATTAACTTATCTCCCACATAAAACAAGTATCCATAAGTTGATCTCCTACCATCAGGATTACTTGCCCAATCTGTATCACTATAAATCTTGATGTTTGTATCTGAGTAAAACCATAATACAAACCTTCTTTGAGTGTACCCTTAATGTACATCAACACTCTTTGTCCTGCAACCCAATGTTCTTTCCTAGGACAATGCATGAATTGAGACAATACTCCAACTACATATGACAAATCAGGTCTACTTAATGTAGCATAGATCAGACTACCAACCAAACTTTGATACAGCTTCATGTCCTTGAACTCTTCTCCTCCATATCTGCTCAATTTGTGATTCACCTCCATTGGAGTAGGTGCTACCCTGCAATCATCCATTTTAAACTTGATCAACAAGTTTTTCAAATACCTTTCTTGAGTTACATACACTCCATGTTGAGTGTATGAGATCTCCATGCCCAAGAAATATGACAAGTCTCGCAAGTCACTAATCTTGAACTCTTTCTCCATTTGCTTCTTTAGGCTTTGAATGCCTTTCTCATCTGTACCTGTAAGAATTATATCATCAACATATATGCACATGAACCCATCATCACTTGCTTTAACAAGCAAGCTACTATTTGCTTTAGATACTTGGAAACCAAGTTCTTTCAAGAACTTCACAAGCCTATAATTCCATGCCCTTAGGGCCTGCTTCAAACCATACAAACCTCTCTTGAGCTTACATACATGATCTGGATACCTTTCATTTCTGAACCCTTGTGGTTGCTCCATGAAAACATCATCTGAAATGTAATCATTTAGAAAAGCATTCTTCACATCTAATTGACATAATTTCCAACCTTTACATGCAGCAATAGCTATGAGTGTCCTAATGGTTGTCATCTTTGCCACAGGACTATAGGTCTCATCATAATCTATACCATATGTGTTGGCAGTAGCCTTGGTACACCAGGACCTACAAGACGTGAAAGTCAAAGAAGGGAGTCAGAGCGAAGGGACAGCACAAGCAAACAGGGCAGTCAAAGAAGATCTGGCAAGTAGGCCAATATTTTTTCAAGACATTAATGCAAATCAAAGAGATGGACATGCAGGGAGGAAGAGCAAGTAGGGAGCTCGAAGATATGTATGGCAGATCACTAGAAGAAATCCCTACAACAACAGTGATTTTCATCACAACAATCATTGTAAATATCATTTCACATTTTTGTAGCTCCATTTTGTGCAAGCCAAGGAGTCCTTGAGCTTGAGGAGCCTTAGAAGTAGTTGCGTACCAATTTTCGTATTTTTTAGATCTCGTTTGAGCCCCCAAATAAGCCCTGGAACCTAATTTTTAACTAGGCCGGACACTAGGTCTGGACAGGGCCAAAAGCTAGTCAAAAACTATCAAAAGAGCTAGAGAGCTCATTTTTGAGATTGGATTGTAATTGAAATGAACTTGTAAGAGCTTTTGAAAGTAATCTAAAGAACTCCATTGATTCTCTCTCTTTGTCCTGCCGTGTGTGCGCGTGTGTGTGTATGTGTGTGCATGCTTGTGTGCTTCTCACTCACGCACTTGTGCCGCCACTTGCTCGAGGTCTTCATACCATCCTCACGTCTTCCCGGATTGACATTAAAGGAGGTGCTACTCATCACTGAGCTACACCAAATTTTGGCGCCGTTGCCGGGGATCGAGCTTTGAGGACGAGCGTGTGATGGTAAGACGTAGAGTTGACGCGTTGGAGTTGTAGGTATTTTCTTCACTCTCATCGATTTTCTTTTACTTTCTTCACCATCTTCATCACCATCATCATCATCACCATCTCCCACGTCCATCTCCATCATCGCGAACATTTCAGTTTTTTGACTATATCCCCATCTCCACCTCATTTCCCTCATTTCACTTGTGAGAGAGAGCGAGAGAGCGAATTTGCATGTGCTATTTTTTGCATGTTTTGTGAGCATTCTGCAGGTACAGGCCGCATCATCATCCCCAGCACTCTGCGCAGGTACGGAAATCTGAGTAACTGTCTGTGTGTCGCCGAGCTCTGTCAATCACGACCGACAGAAAAATTGCTCTAATTGCTAAACAAAGTGCATATCCATGACCTACAGGCCTAGAGCTTCCCAAAAATGTGTTTAGTTTTTTGAAATTCCACAGATTTCTGTCAATCGCGATCGCTCTGTCAATCGCGATCGACAAACCACGACGGACAGATCTGTCAATCGCGATCGACACGTCAATCGCGACCGACAGCCCACGACGGCTCTGTCAATCGCGACCGACAGAGTCAACGACCGATTGACCACGACCGACTGACCATACGCGTGACACGTGTCAATCGCGATCGAGCCATCAATCGTGATCGACTCATCAATCGCGACCGACACAGTCAACGACTGTTTGACCACGACGGACAGACCACGACGGCTCTGTCAATCGCGACCGACACGGTCAACGACTGTTTGACCACGATCGACAGACCCTCGCTACCGATCTGTCAATCGCGATCGACTCATCAATCGCGACCGACAGAGTCAACGACGCCTTGACCACGATTGATTGACTTTTCGGCCACGTGTCAATCACGACTGACCAGTCAATCGCGACTGACAGCCACGACGGACCTGTCAATCGCGATCGACACGTCGATCGCGACTGACCTGTCAATCGCGACCGACAGACTTTGCGAACGCGTTAGAAGGGCAAATTAGGTCAAATTTTCAAGGCAAAATTATTGGTCTAAATTGTGACTAAGTGTGGGACAAACACTAGGGTGTAGTATTGCATCGCTAGGCCGTGCCACAAGCTACTCGAGTATTCCTGTTTGACTGTTAGCTTGTATTGAAGCCTGATTTAGCTCCCTAAACCCTGAACAGTCATAACTTTTTCATACGAAATCCAATTTTTGAGCTCTTGGGCTTGTTGGAAAGCTCGTGGCATATACTACACGCCCTCAACTGTTTTTTATAAAGATAATGCGTTGATTTTCAGAGAGGGTATTTTGAAGTTGACCATACCCGGGGGGATCAAAGTCAGGGGTCTTTAGACTTATTTTCCTAAAAGTCACAATGCAGATGTGTGTTTGTGTCGCATGAATGAAAGTGGTTGGTTTTGTCCTTTGAATATAAGCATTGAGCTAACCGTGGGTCTTTTATAGGTCCATAGAGAGCAACTGAGAGCGTACAAAGCAAGGTTTCTTTGCAAGCTTGAGAACCGGGTTCTTGAGCACCATAAAGCAAGGGATCAACAAGTAAGGTTGGAATATTCTCAACTCCCTCTGTCATTTCCTAGCTCAAGCTAAGAACGACTAGTGATAGGAGTAAGCCAGGGCGACGATAGGCAGTTATCAAGTTGAAGACTATCTAAAAACTCAAGTTCAAGTTAAAAACATAATCTCTGTGCTGTCGATAACCTAAAGGAAAAGAACCTAACGTGGAACGATCAACCTAAAGTACGAAGAACATTCAAGTGTTCCTGACGACGTGATATCAGACAAGACCATAAACACAATAATTAACTAAAAAGAATCAAGTGACTGATACCAATCGATCGGCAACGAGGTTGTACTCTGGGCAAAAATTTGGGCTAATCAGTTAGGCATATGAACCTTAGATCAGGACGACACCTAGCAAGAGAGAGACAAAGCCTTAGGTCTTCAGAGGCTAGTGTCAATCACCCTGCAAGGTCTTGGGCCAAGCAGTTGAGCCACCACTCATACTACCCTAGCTCTGATACCAGTGAATCAGAGATGTCTCAAGGCATGGACAGACCTACGGGAAGTTCAGGTGTGCCTTACTTGTACAGGGTAGAAGGCCCTTACAAAACACAGTTGGAATACCTTAGGACCAACAGATTAGGTGCTAGCATCTATGAGGATGGCCTAGGAAGATCCGTGGTCCAGATTAAAAACCCTGACCAATCCATAGGACTAGAGCACCCAGCTGTCAAGTTTGAAAACGGTGCATACCTGGACAAGGAAGGAACCATATACGTGGTCACCAGTCATCCAGATAGGACAGATGAATTTGGAAATGTAATTTCAGAAGCGGACTTAGGTGACTTGGAACAAGGGAACATGGATGCGGAACCTAGAACCCCTCGAGGTAAATCAGTTCTCACTAGGATTATCACGCCTGAATGGGTCCCCCAAGACAACAAGAGCATAGAGTTGCTCCTCAATCGAGAAACTGATGAAGCCTTTTGGAGGTATAAGTCTAATCAGCCAACAGACATAGGAAATATCATGATCTATGAGTTTAAGGATCCGGATAGCCCAGGCAGAGTGACCTACTTAGATCATGCTTCAGAACGGGTCTTTGTGGTGACAGAAAATGATAGGCATGCCTACACTTGGAAGGGTGAATTTATTTTCCCCCAACCAAGATCAAATGTATCCTATGGTCACCCTGGGGCTGGAACTTCCCAAGCTCATGGTACGCAAAGAGACAGAAGTAGAGATAGACCAGAAGTAAGTTTTGCCAACCCAGTGGGCAGAGAAAGAACGAGAACAGAGACGAATAGGGTAGAACCTGAGATGCATAGAGCCCACAGGAACCAAAGAAATGTAGATGGATTCCCTCTGCCGAGGCCTAGAGAGCACACAAGAACTTTGAGACCCACCCAGCTAGTTAAGTCCATGAAGAATTACTTTGACGGCACAGGAGATCCCTATGATCATGTGGCGGAGTTCAAGCAAGTCTTGAGAGCTGAACAAGTGGAAGATCTGTTCACGCAGTACAATGCCTTTGGTCTAACCCTTAGGAACACGGCACTTACATGGTTTCAGCCATTAGATGAGCGTCAGTTCAGGAGCATAGACCAACTCCTAGAGGCCTTCATTGTAGAGTTCTCTAAGAGCGGCATAAGACACAATACCTCCTCACTGATTCACAGCTTCAAGCAAACCCCTCAAGAGACTGTGAGACTTGCAGGAAGAAGATTTAGACAATACCTTGAAAGATGTCCTATTTCGGAGCTACCCACATCTGCCAAACAAGTAGCCTTATTCCTTGACGGATTGCTGAGTACAAAATTGAGATCCTATGTGTATCTGAAGGACCCTAGGACTATAGAAGAATGTGTACGCATGTGCATTGACATTGAAGATAACCTAGGGGAAGAACTAGAGCTTTCCAAAATCTACAAAGATTCAGATAGTGCATCTAGTCACTCTCCCACACAGTCCACATCAATTGAGGAACTTGCCGAAAAGGTAGCTCAGAAATTAGGTGTAACTAGCAAACAAATCCCAAGGTTTGCCCCAGCAAAGAGGTGCTATACATGCGGTGGCGACCACATGGCGAATGTCTGCCCTATTATGGCTCAACCCCAAGTAAACCCTAGTAGCCAGTACTGCACCATAGAACGGAGATACACCAATCACACCGCACAAGATTGCCCATACAACAAGCAGGCAGTTAGGCAACCTTACCCCCAGCCCTACCAACAAGGAAGATACCAGAACCAGTACCCTCCACCACCACAATATGCTAGACCCCAACAAACCTACCAACCACAATATCAGGCCCAACAGAGACCCCAACCGGTGCTGGCTCAACAGCCCCCAAACCCCGCTAACGTGATTCCAGTAAAGTATGCTGTTGCAGAAGAAAACCTGAATAGGGCCATAGTACCAGTAACCCCATTGATCTCAGAAAGTGACCCAAGTGACCATAGCTTTGATTCTACACAGGTCGATAGTCCCCAGGCTTACTACATGCAGTCTCCAGAACATGGTGAGTCTTACTATAGTGAAGAACCAAGTGAACCTAGTTGGGAGTCAGATTACACGAACGTTATGTATGCAAACCCCAACCCCAGGCCTCAACCTAGGCAAGTAAGACCTCCATTCCCAAGAGGACCGTGCTACAGATGCCAAGGAGATCATCTCATTCGTGATTGTCCCTTGCCCCCATCTACACAACCCCAGTCAGTGACTATCCAAGGTTTTTGCCAAGATTGTGGAAAAAAGCATCTTTTACGAGATTGCCCAAAGAACCCCAACAATATGCCAAAAATCACTCCGATCAATGTGATTGGTTTGGTTGTAGATTCCTCGGGAAGCGTCACTTCCACTGCACCAGTGCAGGTAGTCACTAGAGCTCAGGCATTGCAGCAAAACCAAGAAACAAGCCAGGAAAAGGGCCCAGAGGCTAGTGAAACCGAGAGCGTAACAAAGAAAAGGACTAGAGCATGGAAAGATAGTCGGGAAAGAATGAAAAGACAATGGGCTAAAAAGATGAGTGAACTTGAGGAAAGCATAAGAGAAACCAAAGCTAGGATAACTGAAATCACCTCTCAAACCCCCTCTCACATTACCCCGCCTTCACCACTCTCATCTCCATCCGACCCGCCACCTTCCAACCCACGCCATGCGATTCCACCACCCCCTGGGGTAGGATCAGTATTAGCTGATCCCACTCCTGAAGACATAGACATGATGCTCAAAGCATATCAGGCCAGAATCCAAGAAGGGCCGAACGTCACGGATCATGCCAAGTGCTATCCTAGAGCTGACCTAGAGATAGAAAGAACCAAACTGTGCGCGAAAATGGTCGCATTGGCTCAGACTATGTTTGAAGCCAGCCGCCTTTTCAATTACTCGGGCTCAGCCAAAACGCAATTACACTTGGATGGATTCCTAGAGAAGTTAGAGGAAATAATTGCAAGATCTGCCAAGGAAGAAAAAAATCAAGAAAAAGATAAAGCTAGCAAAAACCTGAAGCATTCACCATCAGAAGTGTATGTGGCCAATTCCACTAAACCAGACACCTTTCCCTCCCTAGAAAGGTTAGAGGGGCTAATTGCACAATCAGAAAAGGAACCTACCCCTCAAAGAAAGGAAAGGGCAAGAGAACGGAAAAGCCAGCCTCTTCAGGAAGCCCACGTGCCTTTCCAAGAAGCTTATCTTCCCCCCCAAAAGTCACAGGAGCCTCCCTCGAAAGCTTACGTACCTCCACAGGTAACCCACATTCCTTCCCAGAGAGCGTATGAGCCTGTTCGGAAAAGTAATAGCATAAGTAATCCTCCCCAAGAAGCTTGTGCTCCAGCTATCTATGAGAACGAGGAAAGAGCCAACGATAGAATAAGCCCTCCTTCCCAGGTAGCATATGTACCTAATTCTACAGAGCCAGACATTTCTTCTTCTATGAATCGGTTTGCACCAGACTTCCTACGAGAGATCCAAGAAGACAAATGGGATAACGAAAGCGAGGTCGCCCCTCCTTTTGAACTTGTGGACGATGCACACGACCAATTCCCACAAGACATCCCATCTATTTACGGGGAACATGAGAGTACTCAATCTCACGAGAGATTGGACTTTGAATCTAATTCCATACAAGAGTTACCCCACTTCACAGGACCATGGGAGGCAAAGTCCACCTGTATGAGAGCACCTACAGTCATGGTAAGGAACGACGACTCAATCATACCTAGGAACACAGAGGTAGTGAAGAACACTAACGTGCAGTGTAATCTCAAGTTAGAAGAGCTACTCAAGGTTAGACCTGAATTATGGAGACATGTAGCCAAACAAGTACCAGAGATAGCAAAACCTCGTTCCCAGGTAGGATCCCATAGGACAGTGCCAGAAATTCCCTTGGATAAGATAGGGGATATGTGTGAAGGTGAAGAAGGGAACACCTATCTTCCCATCACCTACCAGGACTACACCACGAAGGCAATTTTGGACTCAGGTGCTGGAGTTGCAATTGCCACTACTTCCCTTTGGAAGCCTTGGGGCAAGCCAGCACTCAGGCCAACGAGAATGAAATTGCAGATGGCCGATGGTCACATAGAGAGACCTCTAGGATTGTTAGAAGGAATAACTCTCACCACTTGTGGTGTCGAGTTTGAGCATACATTTGCCATATGTGACTTTAGCAAAAATCATGCCTATGAGATGATTTTGGGAAGACCCTTCCTGCAACAATTGCAAGTGGTCCAGGATTGGGGAACCAATTCGTTGTACCTGCAACACTTAGGTGTTACAACCAAAGTAAATCTCAAAGATTACTCTCATAGAGATGTCCCTCCTATCCAGTGGAATCCCATCCATAGAGCCAAAGATGATACAGAATCAGTGCATTCCATAGGGTCAGGATCCTCATGGATGCATGAAGACACTCACTTATGGATGTGCAAGGTAGCAGTAGAAGAAGAGAAGAGAGAGAAAGCCAGAGAGGTAGGTGCGAAAGAAACCCATAGATCAATCCAAGACCCAGCCTATGCACCTGTAGTTTTTCCAGACGAAGAATTTGAACCTCACGGTTGGGCAGAAATTTTAGCAACCATGGACGTAGCCATCAATGAAGAACAATGGACACCTCACTGTGATGAGGATGGCTATGACATTTCAGTCTTCTCCATAGAGCCAATCATGGGAGAGGCAGTTCTAGAAGAATGTGAACCTAGCCCTGATGCATTTGAGGATGCAAGTGACTCCGATCTAGGGTCAATCATTATGGACCCACCATTTGCATCAGATGAAGAATACTTCCATGAAGTAGAATTTCAACCCCAGAGGCATGGAGAGGTTACAAATGATGTAAGATTAGCAACGCCTATGACCCCAAGGAAGGAAGGAAAGAAACGAAAGAAGAAAGAAGTCTCACCAGAGGAGGAAGAATCTTTGTTTGAGGTCCCCGAAAATTTTAAGAAGTATGAGATAGATGATAGGAGAGTCATGATAAGAATGCCTAAACGAGAGGCACAAGCAGGAGAGGCCTATGATAACAAAGAAACTACCAAGAAAATTGTAGTGGCCCTAGAAGAAGGAGAGGAGAGATGTACGTACATAGGTCATGACCTAACAGCGGAAGAAGAGCACGAATTGATTGCCCTGCTAAGAGAATACAGAGATGTATTCGCTTGGAGTTACAAGGACTTGAAAGGTGTTGGCCCTGACATATGCTCACACACTATCCCCATGACCTCAGATGCCAAACCCTCTAAGCAAAAGCCTTATACATATAACGACAATTACGCTGCTAAGATCAAAGAAGAGATAGATAGACTGGTTGAAGCTGGATTTATCTATGAAATTGAGCACACTGAATGGGTATCCCCCATCGTAGTGGTGCCCAAGAAGAATGGCAAGCTGCGTGTGTGCATTAACTTGAAAAAGGTTAATGCCGCCACGATTCGAGATAACTATCCGCTTCCCATCACAGAACATCTCTTAGAAAGAGTGGCAGGCAAGGAAGTGTACAGCTTCCTTGATGGATTTTCGGGCTACAATCAAGTAGCCATAGCTCCAGAGGATCAGCATAAGACAGCCTTTGCCACAGAATGGGGTATTTTTGCTTTTAGAGTAATGCCATTTGGGCTTACCAATGCACCAGCTACCTTCCAGAGGCTGATGTGCCATGTGTTTAAGGAGTTCCTGAGGAAGAGTTTAGAAGTCTACGTTGATGATCTTTGTGCTCATTCCAATGTTAGACAAACCCATATTCCTGAACTCAGACAAATCTTTGACAAATGTAGAGAATATCAGGTCTGCCTGAACCCAGAACAGTGTGTTTTTATGGTCAGGCAAGGCAAGATTCTAGGACATATAGTGTCAAAAAATGGCATATCTACCGACGAAGAAAAAGTGAGAGCCATAGCAGAGCTACCTAGGCCAAAGAATGTCAAGGAAGTACAAGCTTTCATGGGGCACTGTGGTTATTATCGACGATTTATACACATGTATGCTGTCATTGCAAAGCCCATGTACGGACTTCTGACAAACTTTGAGTGGACGGATGAATGTGAGAATTCCTTCCAAGAGCTTAAACGAAGATTATGTTCAGCACCAATCTTGACCACACCAGATTGGAATAAACCATTCCACGTTCATGTTGATGCATCCAATTATGCTATTGGATGTGTACTCGCACAACCTACTGGTGAAGGAAATATGGATCTTCCAATTGCCTATGCCAGTAGACAATTGAATGCGGCTGAACGGAATTACACCACTACCGAGAGAGAAGGCTTAGGCATGGTATATGCAGTTAAGAAATTTAGACACTATTTGCTTGCAAATAAGTTTAAATTTTTTACTGAGCATTGTTATATCTTGTAAACAAGCCATGCAATACAGGAAGATTAGTGAGATGGTTTCTCTTGCTAATGGAATACGATTTTGAGGTTGTGGTAAGGAAAGGTAGGACTCACTTACGAGCAGACCATCTCTCTAGACTCACATCTGGAGAAGCCCCACAAGGAGTGTCAGATGACCTTCCTGATGCTTACTTGTTTAATTTGGAAGTTGTACCGCAGTGGGCTAAGCCATTGGTACCAGTGTTGACATACGGGCCTAATCATCCAGTGATAAACACACGGAATAGAGAGATCGTAAAAGCCCAAAAGTATCACATCATGGCCGGAAGCATGTACAAGCACACAGATCAAGGGATCTTGGCTTGTTGCGTAGAAGAGGATGAGTACGCTAAATGGTTGCAATTAGCACATGTAGGTGCATTAGAGCAACACCATTCAAAGCAACGAACTTTACAGACCTTAAAGAGACTCGGAGTACATTGGCCAACGATGGAAGTTGATGTCCAAAAGTTGTGCAAGGAATGCCCAATCTGTTGCACTAAACCACCTGTGGAACACGCCACTCTTTATCAAGTATCCATTGTGCCAGATTGGAGCGAACCACTAGTATCATTCCTGAGGACAAACACATTCCCTCCAGACATGACTCTAGCTAGGAAAAGGAGTTTAGAACAAGAAGCCCAGGATTATTCACTCATTGGTGATAATCTATATAAGCGTGGTAAAGATGGTTACCTGAGGTTATGTGTCCATGAAAGTGAATATCTCAAGATCTTGGAAACTGCTCACCAAGGTGTAGCAGGAGGACACTTTGGACCTGATCGGGTGATCAAGGCAATATTGTTTGCGGGCTTCTGGTGGCCTACCCTTCACATGGATGCACATACCTATGTGAAGCGGTGTGATGTCTGTCAGAGGACTCAGTATCCTATACGCAAAGATGAGATGCCACTGAAACCTATGATGGGTGGACGTGCATTCTCTAAGTGGGGAATAGACTTCGTAGGTCCTATTAATCCCCCAGCTAAGGGTTCTCATGCGGAATACATCATTGTGGCAACAGATTATCTCACCAAGTGGGTAGAGGTAAAGGCTACGACCAAGAACGATGCTCAAACAACTGCCAAATTCTTGTTTGAGAATGTATTCACAAGATACGGGCTACCTATAGAGCTTGTAAGTGATAGAGGCACTCATTTCTTGAACGAAGTGATTGAAAATCTACTCCAAGAATTCTCGGTAATACACAAGAAGTCTGCCCCCTATCATCCTCAAGCTAATGGACAAGCTGAGAGCACTAATAAGATTTTATGCAATGTACTGACGAAACTAGTGAACACTAAACGCTCTGATTGGGACAAACAGCTGCACCATGCTGTTTGGGCATACCGAGTTGCCTACAAAACGGTACTCCAAGCCACCCCCTTTCAGATGGTATTCGGCCAAAACGCCGTGCTACCCTTGGACTTCTTGATTCCTACATTGAGAGTAGCACAAGAGTATGAATGGACAGGTCATGAGCTCTCCTCTAGGATTTTTGACCTTGAACGATTAGGAGAAACGAGACTGAGAGCCGCTGCAGGAATATATGCAGCCAAGAAGAGACAGAAGGCATATTTCGATGCCCATGTGAAGGATAAAGGCTTGAAAGCAGGAGATCTAGTCTTAGTTTATACACTAAAACAACACGCGAGGAAGCTAGAAAAGAGAGGCTACGGACCTATGATCATCAATAGGATCTCCACGAGCGGAGCCGTACAACTAGCCACGTTAGAGGGTGATGTTCTCCCAAATTATATTAGCGGTTGCAGAGTCAAGTTGTACCAGGAACCCCTCACGGAGGAAATGCTTAGCCGACTCAACACTGCTAAGAAACGCAAAGAGGAAGAAAAGCGAGTGCGAGAAGAAGCTCAAGCAGAAGCTTTAGAACGCATTAGAAGGATGAAATTACGTAGGCAAGGTAGAGAGCAACCTAGGACAAATGACTATACAGATCAAGGATATCATATGGCAATGTGTGAAGTCGCAGGAACCAGCTCACCTAGGATAACTGATCGACGTCCTTTCGTAACCCTAGATATAGGACAAGGAAAAAGTGCAAGGACTGTAAGAGCCTTGATTGACTCAGGTGCAGCCACTAGTGCTGTTAGAATGTCTTACTGTCAAGAGTTACAGTTAACTGTCAATCCTGTGGAGGCATATCTTATAGGATTGGGAGGCGTGGAGACCCCTTGTATGGGCGAGGTGGAACTTCCCCTCCACATTCATGATGAGGCAATGACAGTTAAAGTACTAGTGTGTCAAGATGAGGATCTCACTGAACCTCTTGTCTTGGGTCAAGACTGGATCTATGACCAAGCAGTCAATTTAAACCTAAGAAGTGGACTTCTCCAGGTTTGGATCAATCATAGTCGAGTTACAGTAGAATTAGACAATGGAGCACTCAAGGAACTAGGAAAGGCACAGACTCCTGGTCCTTCCAGGGGTACACATGAAGATGACCATGCTGTTCTTGTCCAAAACTATGTGTTGCAGAGGAATGATATTCGCAAAAAAGGAGTCAGGAATGCAACGGAACTCCCTTCTTTTCCAAAGGCTAGAAGGAGGCAGCAACCCAAGGTGGATCAAAGGCAGAAGAAGCAGAGTACTACCTATGTCCGAGATCAAAAGTACCTGCGCAGCAGAATGGCCCAGAAAATAAACCAGGTGTGGGTGCGGAAAGGCGAACAACCGGTTGCACCACCGTCAACTACACGGGCAAAGCCTCTTATTAGTGACCAACAACACGACGCTAATGAGAAGTCTTTCAGAAATTCTTCTGCTAAAGTAAAATCTATTTGGGTGCCCAAGAAGTCGATGAAGGCAAGCCCACAATCAAGACAAATTTGGGTGCCTAAGGCTTGCTTGATGGCACAAGTAGCTACGCTGAGGCCACAACCTAAACAGCATAACGCAGCTACGCATACTGCCAGTATTCACTCGTTCTCAACTCTCAAGAACACACCAAGACCCAAGAACGTGCATGTAATCAATTGTAAATGGGTCCCAAAAAGGCCTCGTTTTCAAACCACGACACCGAGAAAGCTCTCTAGAGACTCTCCGAAACCGAAAGCAAAGCCCATTCACTGCATTTGGCAGCCTAGGGCCTGTAATAAACCCCCGACCCCAATTTGTAAATTCATGCCCACTTACTAACTGCAGTAGTCTCCTAGGACAACACAAGCACTAACTACACACACTGTCTTCACGCACTTAATAACCACTAACTCACCATCCACCTCATGTTAATGTTGTAACGGGGACAACAACGGATTTATTCTGTCCATTACGATGTTAACACTTGGTTCTATATTCTCACAGAACCAACCAGCAAACAGGGCCATGGCAGAAGCAGGTACCAGTTCGCAAGCCGGATCTGGTGCCCAGATTGTGGACATAGAAACACTTCTCCTTGAGCCACGTCTCACCGCAAGACCGCAAGAGCTTCAAGCCGTGCATGTGCTCCCCATTCAGGATCCTCCTCAAGGGCACACTTCTCAAGTAGGTAAGCATGCGCATTGGTTCAGTGATGTTGCTGGACCACTGGGCGATGGAACCTATTTCTGGGAAGCCGAATTGGAGTTCAATGGCAAATGGGGTCGATACCACTTTTTCACACGCGAGTTTGAAAGCTACCAAAATGCCGAAGTCATGAGATCAGTTTGGATCAAAGCGGGTGTGGACAGTTATTTCAGGACTCACTTACCAAAGCCGGATTTTTTACGATGTTCATATCTGATCAGTACCATCACGCCAAGCAGGGCCAAGGGAGGCGACAGCACCTTTGTGTTGCCATCACTGCTGCCGGGTAATGAGCTTAAAAGGTTCAAGTTGAACCTCAATCTGGTAAGAGAAGCATTGGGTATGTATGGCATGCATATCCCAACAGAAAAGGAAACCATGGTTCCAGGTCGAATGAAGCACAAGGATCTTAATAAGTTGAAGGATATGGTAGCGATGACACCTACCATTGCGCTTCACCTACGAACCATCATGCAACATTTTGCTTTCCCCGCCCAGGAACGATTCACAATGCCCCCGAAAAAAATATGGTTCAGTTTATATCTAGCAGAAACAGAAAGCCTTCCCATCAATGTGCCCCACTGGATCATCGATCAGATCCACCTAGCGCATCAAAGGTGGAACAAGAAACAGAAGAATGTGCTCCACGGGTGTTGTGCTCTGACCAGAATAATCTATAGATGCTTGGCTTATGACGTGCCTGTTCAGCGGGCACTCGTATGGTCCCGAGTCCAAGAATTCCAGAGAAGACTATCAGCAGCAGGTCCCCCATCAAAGAAGATGAGGGGGGGAGTCCAACTACCCTGTGCTCAACCAAGGGGAGCTACCGCTACACCAGAAATCACCCCTCCCCAGACACGACGAGTTAGGCCATTCACAATCCGGCTACCAAGACCAAGCACAGAGGGGCCTAATCTGGTGTTTCCACCCATTCCATCAGATTTGGAATTTCCAC
This sequence comes from Ceratopteris richardii, assembly GCA_020310875.1. NCBI lineage: Eukaryota > Viridiplantae > Streptophyta > Polypodiopsida > Polypodiales > Pteridaceae > Ceratopteris > Ceratopteris richardii. The sequence goes on along the minus strand of CM035439.1, from coordinate 125,618,123 downwards.
AGGGATTTACTCTTGAGGACCTCACAGATGAAGAAATTGCCAGATTAATCTATGACTCTAACCTCGAAGCTGAAGCAGAGCGAGCTCAGGAACCACAACCCCAAACAACAACATCGGCCCCCACCCAACCACAAGTTGTAGAAGTCGATGTAGATGAACAAGAGGCAGGAGGAGACGAAGAAGAAGCCGACGAAGAACAACATCAAGAATATGACGAACTCTCCGAGTTAGCAAGTGCCCCAGCATATTCGGCACAAATCAAGAGACTATATCGAACCATGCGACTGGTTCAGGAACAGCATCAGATGTCTCTAGAACAGGGCAAAAGGCTCATGAACGACTTGCTAGCTGAGGAAGGTGTGGACGAGTTGTTCATTGAGTCCATGAACCTTCATGCCGACGCCGTAGGACTGGATGAGGCCATTCATGAAGCAGTGGCCTACATTCACAGGTTTGAGAAAAGGGTTCCCGTTCGTCCCAGGAGGTCCGGGAAGCAAATTCACATCAATACATCAGCACCAGGCGAGGCAGCGCAATCAGAAGAATATCAGGAAGCACCGTTGTCACCACCATCCCCACCTCGCAATACCCAATTTACCCCACCACAGGACACTAGCACTACCACGTCCACTACCACTACCATTGTCATGGGCATTCCACTCTCTCCGGGAATCCAATTCGGGGGAGTCACCATGCCCACCTTCACCACCCTGTTCACCGATGTCACATCCACTCCACCCACGATTCCCATCTACACCGTCACTCAAACAGTTGACACGATGGAAACATCACCTGCCACAGCACCACTCCCTCCCCCCATGCCACCTTCATCACCCATACCCCCTCCACCCACATCTCCACTTACATCCACATCATTCACCTCTCCCATTCCCGCCCCCATTCCCCCTGCATCTTCACCCCTCCCAGCATTATTTAATGTAAATAACATATTTTTAGCATTAAACCAATGTGTATACCAGCTCCAGAATGAGTACAAAGCTCTGGACAACCGGTATCAGCAACTGGAAACGCACCATCAGAACTTACACAGATAATTTCACGTTCTACAAACAGAAAATGCAGAACTGAATCAACGCTACACGACGCTTGAGCAGGCTCACCAAACATTATTGGAGGCACCCCAACCATCGACAGAATCAGGTGTCAAACAACTAGAAGCTTTGCTCGAGGTATACCAAGCCGATAATCTCAAAGTCCGGCGTAACCTGGCACTTCTCAGAAAACACATGGCGGCCGCCCTTGAAGAAAACAAGAGACTGCAGCAGCAAAATGAAGCAAATCTAGAAGCAGCAATGGAAGGCTCTCCACACGAAATTGATCCAGAGCAGTTTAAAGCTGTACCCTCAGAGACAATGAAGACCATCTTGGACAGCTATGCAGATCTATTAGAAGCTCATGATGACTTGAAAAGGGAACGTGATGCGCTGCGCAATCAACTCCAAGAGCAACAGACAGCACCCAAAGTCACAGAAACGACCACGACTTCAGAGGAAGTCAAGACATTGAAAGAGCAGGTGGCCGAATTACAGGCAAGATTACTCACACATGAAAGGCAACCCTCTCCAGTTGTCGAACCAGAACCTGAGGATTTGGTACCCATCGAGGTAGATGAGACGTATGAGGAACCTTACGTTCCTATGCCAATGCCAGGTGGTGAGCAAACCGCAGAAGGAATGGATACGTTAGAAATTGAAGTACCTGAGTGGCTCCAAACACTAGAGAAAACGGCATCAACTCATGAAGATCGAGTGGCAGTTCAAATCCAATCTATGGCAAAGATAGAGGACACTATTATTAAATCAGAATACTTCCGCAGCATGTCCCACCATAGATGGATCGGAACCAATGATGATCAATACGTGCCATATTGCATACTCCTGGCGGACTATAATGCAGAAATCCAACAAAGATGTGGCAAACCTCCAACGTTTGCTACACAATTTGGGCCAGATGACATCCCAGCGAGCGCTCAAAAAGGATCCATTCATCAACCCACTTGGAGGATCCGACTCCTCGAAACCTACCCGGAGATGGTTCGCACCTGGACGAATATGCCTCTTTTTATTAAATATAACCCTTGTTATGTTCCTGTACTCCGCAGACGCACATGGCCAGAGTTTACCATTGCAGTCAAGAATATCAAGGGATGCGCCAAATGGTTAAACTACGTCTATCTAGCACCCCCTCAAGGGCCTCCCACCGTCAATTACATGATTTCCACTATACGGCACTGGAGCATCCGATTAAGGAATACCCCTGATGTAATGGCCCAGATGTGCATGAAAATTTTTGAGTTAATGCTTATTACATTCAGGACATTCAAGAATATCAAGGACCCACACTTCTCAGGCGTCGGATTCCTTACCGGAAACCAAGATTTAGTTTATGACATGAGCACCACTCCTTCCATAGAGGTGATATATGCTTGGCACGCCAGAATAAAATACCTCCCAGCCTGCTTTAAACAAACATTCGAAGAGATGTTCATAACAGGGTTCTGGGAATACCACTCAGAAATATTTGTACCCAGACCCTCACATCTCCTCCATTTATTTGCTGTGGAGCGAACCATTCACTCAGAACAGTTACGGGTGCCACATCCAGATGTCCCAGGGCCAGTCAATTGGGATGCATTGCTGACAGATCTAGCAAGGGGACTCAGGTTAGAAGAACACCACCTCGCCGCCGATGTTGTACAATACTACGTCCAAAAAGCAGCTAGACAAGGGTCTGTCAGGGGCGACAGACGCGAGAGTGGGGGGGTGTTGGCAGTAGCCTTGGTACACCAGGACCTACAAGACGTGAAAGTCAAAGAAGGGAGTCAGAGCGAAGGGACAGCACAAGCAAACAAGGCAGTCAAAGAAGATCTGGCAAGTAGGCCAATATTTTTTCAAGACATTAATGCAAATCAAAGAGATGGACATGCAGGGAGGAAGAGCAAGTAGGGAGCTCGAAGATATGTATGGCAGATCACTGGAAGAAATCCCTACAACAACAGTGATTTTCATCACTAACAATCATTGTAAATATCATTTCACATTTTTGTAGCTCCATTTTGTGCAAACCAAGGAGTCCTTGAGCTTGAGGAGCCTTAGAAGTAGTTGCGTACCAATTTTCGTATTTTTTAGATCTCGTTTGAGCCCCCAAATAAGCCCTGGAACCTAATTTTTAACTAGGCCGGACACTAGGTCTGGACAGGGCCAAAAGCTAGTCAAAAACTATCAAAAGAGCTAGAGAGCTCATTTTTGAGATTGGATTGTAATTGAAATGAACTTGTAAGAGCTTTTGAAAGTAATCTAAAGAACTCCATTGATTCTCTCTCTTTGTCCTGCCGTGTGTGCGCGTGTGTGTGTATGTGTGTGCATGCTTGTGTGCTTCTCACTCACGCACTTGTGCCGCCACTTGCTCGAGGTCTTCATACCATCCTCACGTCTTCCCGGATTGACATTAAAGGAGGTGCTACTCATCACTGAGCTACAATATGTCTGAGCAAAACCTTTCACAACAAGTCTAGCTTTATATCTAGACACACTTCCATCTGCAAACCTCTTTGTCTTGTAGACCCATTTGCATCCAATATCTTCTGACTATTTGGTTTAGGAACCAAATCCCATGTGTGATTCTCCATCAATGCATCATACTCTTCCTGCATAGCTTTCTCCCAATTTTCCTTACCCTTTGCCTCTTCATATGTAGAAGGGTCTTCATTTACCTTTATCATATTAGCATAATCTTTGATAGCCAAAAAAGAAGTGTCATAGCTATACCTTGTAGGTTGCCATTTGTGTCTTGATGACCTTCTGAGTTCTCCACTTCTTAAGGTTTCTGGTTCATCACATTCTGGATCAAACCTTGGCACTTCTTCAACTTCAACCTGCATCCATTTGTGCCTTAATTGAGATGGCACATATGCATATGCCAAACATCCAAATACTTTGCAATGATCTAGAGTAGGTTTCTTACCCCACCATGCCTCATATGATGTCATACCTTGCAAAGCTTTACATGGTAATCTATTGACCAAATATGTGGCTGTATTTATAGCCTCAGCCCACAAATAATTTGGGCAATTTTTCTCCTTCATCATGGATCTTGCAAACTTAATAAGAGTCATATTCCTCCTCTCTGCTACACCATTTTGTTGAGGAGAGTACCTGCAAGTAATTTCCCTTTTTATACCTGCATTCCACAAGTAATCACTAAACTCATTAGAAAAATAATCTGCCCACAAGGATGCCTTCCTTGACTTTGTAGTGTTTTGGAAATGCTCCTCCAAAGCATTCCATATATCACTTGCACTTTCAAGACCTCTAATGTGAGGTAGCAAGTAGTCATTAACTCCCATATAGATAATGCTCCTAGCTTGAGCATCTCTCTTCATCCAAGTCTTCAAATCTGACAATTCATCCCTAGTTGGAACACTAGGATCTATGAACTGAGGCTTTTCTTCTTCACCTATAATATAACCTATCAAGTCTTTGCTCATAAGATGAGCTTCCATCCTCATGGACCATGCTGGATAGTTCTCTCTATCCAATTTCTCTATCTCAAGAGAATCTCCCATCCTTTCTTCACCTGTGTAATAAATCCTTCAAGCTTTACGAGGAATAAGGTTACCTTTGCTTCGAATGAAGTTCCTTTTGTCTTCTTTGATATCTTCTGACCTCTTTTTCAAGCTTTGCTTTCAAGCTTTCACCCTTTATATCTTCAGATCTTGAATTCTTTATAACTGCAGCAGTCAGGGTCCTCCTTTCTTCAATTTTGATGCGTCCTTCTCTGACACCACTGATGGAGAGTGTTAATCTCCAAAAGAACAAGTTATCCTTGAAGTTAGAGCACCTCTATATCAAGAATAACTTCAAACCTTCACCAATTTGGAGGATCAATACTCAATTTCCAAAATCTTGAACAAATTGTGAAGAAGGTGACTACATAGAAAGTCTACTGCACATAACTCACTCATTGACTTATCAAATGTCTAAAGTTTTTGATAAAACTTTGCACAAAGGGTGTCGCCTATAGTTTGCACACCTCCTCCAAGTCAAATCATTCCAAAAGACTTAGTAGATCTTGAGAATTAATCTTAACAAGTCACCTAAGTCTAAAACTATAGCTATTTACAGTCGACTTTGATAGCTACAACTTCTAAAGGTTGGTTCTCTCAAATTAGAACTAGTTTAATCAAATGCTTTTAGCCATAGGTAGCTTACCTTCCAACTTAAAGAATGAGTGCTTCCTTGCTCAAAAATTTATACTGTGCGAGGAGAACTGACCAAAACATTAGCATCGAGTTTTGCGCCACCTGCAACTTCTCTTCTTTACATTTACACATGTAAATGTTCGTTCACTCAATTCTCTTAGCCTGATCACAATTAGAGGCTGAAAATTTGTACAAAGGTCAATCAACTATAGAGTTAGACTTGTACAAAGGCATTTTACAAAAGACTCAACACAGAAGGAGAACTCTCAGAAATATCGGGTGCAACTTTTCTTCATTTCTGGAAAACTTTACATCTGAGTGATGAGAGAGATCTTACTCACTTCTAAAATGTCTAATAGCTCATACAACTTCTATTTTCTCTATTCACATGCTCTCTCATATTTGCCCCGACATTTTTCCTTGTATATATAGGCAAATATGTACAAGCTCCTAAATATACAAAACTATAAGTGAGCTAACTCTAAGTTAATGTACATATGTATACATATCTTCATTCTCTGAACATATACTTTCTTCATGCTTCATGACTCGATCTTTTCTTCAATCCTTGACTTCAAAACTTCATCAAAACTTCAATTGTTGATTGCCTTGCACCAACAAAAAACCTCCTAAAGAGGGAAAAAAGTGTCGTAGTGATCCTAGAGCGTTCATACACATCACTACCTAAATATATCAACAAATCCCCCCTAGGAGTGATGCGGTGAACAAGTAGCTAGCACTCATGTATAAGGAAGTGTCAAGCTATGTGGAAATCACTCCACAAAAGGAAGTAAGCCCAAAGCTTTGCAGAAATCTTCAAACTTCTCCCTAGGTAGAGCCTTCGTGAAAAGGTATGCAATGTTCTACTATGTGGGCACATATGCCAAGCTGATCTCCCCAAAAGAGAACCTCTCCCTGAGATAATGATAATGCATCTCAATGTGCTTAGTGCGAGCATGGAACATAGGGTTCCTCGCAACTGCCAATATGCTCTGATTGTCAGTGAAGATGGTGGTGATAGAAGACTTAACCAACACTGAAATCAGCCATAAGGTGTCTGAGCCACACACACTCAACAGTCGCTGTGAAAGCTACCCTATACTTAGCCTCACAACTAGAAGTGGCCACAGTAGGCTGCTTCTTGCTCAACCAAGATGTACATGAGCTACCAAGCATGAAGCAAAAGCCACTAGTGGACACACGAGTGTCATAACAACCAGCCCAGTCTGAGTCAGAAAAAGCATGCAAATATGGCGGTAGTGATCCCCCTTGGGATAAAACAACCCAAGTAGCCGAGTACCACTCAAGTAGCGAAAGATGCGCTTAACTACTTGCGAATGCTTGACACCTGGGCAATGCATAAACCTACTCATTTGTGAGACACCAAACTGAATATCTGGCCGAGTAATGCATAAGTAAATCAGGCATCCAGCAGCCTGCTGATAGAGGACAACATCAAATGCATCTCCAGCACATGAAGACTCAATCGTAAACCTGTCTCCATAGGAGTGGCAATAGGCTTACAGTCTTCCAGGCCAAAATGTTGCAATACTGTGTCAATATATTTCGTTTGACAAAAAGCCATTCCACCATCAACTTACATAAAATTGAATGCCTAAATAGTGATGCAAATGCCCCAAATGAGACATCTCAAATGAGGCATGCAAATCAGCCTTAAAATCAACAATATTCTTCTCAATAGGACCAATGACAAAAATGATCAGAAGCACATCATTAGCACGCTTAACATATAAGCTGCTTTCAATTGGACTATTCTCAAAACCATGTGCAATCAGATAGGCATGTATCTTCTCATACCAAGCATGTGGTGCTTGCTTTAAACCATGTAATGCCTTCTTTAACCTGCACACTTGGTTTTCATGCCCTTTTTGCACAAAGCCACGGTGCTTAAAAACATACACTTCTTCATGCAAGTCACCATTCAAAAATGTAGTTTTAATGTCCAACTAATGTACATTCCAACCATGATGGGCTGCAAGTGCACACGTGCTCCGAACAATAGTCATATGGCATGTAGGTGCAAAGGTCTCATCAAAATCAATGCCTCTTTCTTATGCATAACCCTTTGCAACAAGCCTAGCCTTATACCTGTCAACTCTTCCATCATGCTTATGCTTTAGCTTGTAAACCCACTTAATGCCAATGGCCTTCTTGCCAGGAGGCAAGTCACATAAAGACTAAGTATTGTTCTTCATTATAGCATCATATTCAGATTGCATAGTAGCCATCCAATTTTCTGAATTTTGTGCTTTGTCAAATGAAATAGGCTCATTCTCATCACAAAGACTAGATGCAGCCATAGCATAGCAATCTGATGCAAAAGAGGCACTATGAGAGCCTGATCGAGTACGATATGACAGAGGTGCATCTAATTTGTTGTCATGCAAAGTCTGCACCAGCCATTTTGGCATAGTTTTTGCCTCCTTAATATGAGCTCTCTCATCAACAATCTACATTAGAAATGGGATGATTTGCATTATCACATGAAACTTGCAAAGGCTGAGAAGTTGCCTCATTAGGACCAGCACTAGACTGTCCACCTATAATAAGAGGCAGCAAAGTATCATACACGTCTTTGGAGCTAACATATGTCTCCTTAGTACATGAAAGCAATGGTTGAATAGCATTTTCCATGAAAACAACATCAAAGCTAACCAGAATGCGTTTAGTCTATGGATGATATAGACGATAGCCTTTACTTTCAGACCTGTACCCAACAAAAATACATTTTATTTCTTTATCATCCAATTTTCTGTGATGTTGCTCATGCACTAATGCATATGCCAAACAACTAAAAACATGCAAATGAGCAACATATGGCTTGCGATCATGTCCAACCTCATATGGAGTGATAGACTACAACACTTTAGTGGGGCACTTGTTAAGTACATATGCTGCATACATGACAGCCTCAAGCCACAAACTATGTGGTAAAGCTTGACTCTTGACCATACACCTCGCCATCTCCATGAGTGACCTTTTCTTTTGTTCAGAAAATCCATTCTCTTGATGTGTATACGGCATTGTACACTGGCGTTTTATCCCACATTCAACCAGAAATGCATTAAAATCAGAAGATATATAATTCCCCCTCGATTGGAATGGAGGGTGCCCATTTTACATGTTGATAGATTTTCAGCCAAAACCAAAAACTATTTGAAGCACATGAACACTTTGGACTTTGCCTTCAATGGATATACCCATGCATGCCTAGAAAAATCATCGATGAAAGTCACAAAGTAAAGATAATTTCCAAAAGAAGGTGTCTCCATAGGACCATAGACATCACTATGTACAAGCTTCAATTTCTGAGTAGCCCTAACTGAACCATCTTTTGGAAAGGAGGAACGTTGCATTTTGCCTAAAATATAGCCTTCAGAAACATGTTTTCTAGGTGCCTCAAGTTTGGGCAAAGAGGACACCATTTTAGATTTTATGTAGGCATAGCAAACTAGCAAAATTCAGATGACCAAAGCATGCATGCCAAAGCTTTGCATCTGACATAGCCTGAGAATCATGTATTGCACATGCCAAATCATTTACAAATCTTTCGTAGTGTATGAGCTTATACAGCCCATGACATAAAATGTCAGAAGCAATAATCACATTGCCATTTGATAGATCATGAACTATACATCTCTCATCAACAAATTTCACAACCAAGCCAATCTTGGTTAATGCAAAAACTGATAACAAATTTTTCTTGATCCCTGGCACAAACAAAGCATCTGATAAAGTGAAAGAACTACCAACAAAAATAGTCAAAATGATCTTACCAACTCCCATAACAGGATAGGAGGAGTTGTTGGCGCATGTAACACTATTCCCCGTAGGGGCAGGCTCCAGTGAAGAGAAGAAACTATGCTCCAAGGTAATATGTTTGATCGCCCCATTGTCAAAGTACCAAACATTTGAGTCTATTGTAGACATGCACTGCTCATGAGACGATGGGTCAAAACTGCAAACAGTAGTAAACGCCCATTCTTCTTCCTGCACAAGATTAGCAGACTCTGTTTTTGGTGTAGAGGCCTCTGCAACAACCATTCCAGCCTCTTTCTTCTTTGCCTCTTTAGCAGCTAATTTTGGGTAGTTCTTTATGATATGATCAGTCCCTTTACAGTACTTGCAAAACAATTTCAGCTTTTCTGATTTCTTTTCATCTTTATCTTCCCTCTTCGATTGTGTAGAATCATCATATTTCTGCTTACTAGTTGAAGAGCTCCATTTTCCTTTGCCCTTCTGACTAGCCAGGTGTTGGAAGCAGCCAGAGGCACAGATGACGCGGAAGCATGTAACGATGGAGCAGTGAGCCAGTGGAATCTTTTTTTAAAAAGAATCATGTGCTAAAAATACTTTTCAAAAACCTCCAACAGTGATTTTTATCACTATTGTAACATATGTAACATAGAAAACCCCATTTTGTAATCCATAGCTCCATTTTGTGCAAGCCGAGGAGTCCTCGAGCTTGAGGAGCTTAGGTAGAACAAGCGTATCAATTTTCGTTATTTTTAGACACCGTTTACCCTTCCAAATAGCATCTAAGACCTATTTTTTAACTATGCCGGTCACTAGATGTGAAACCGGTCAAAACTAGTCTAGAAACTATAAAAAGAGCTAGAGAGCTCATTTTTGAGGTTGGCTAGTGTGAGCTTAGAGTTCTTTGGAGCTTGTAATAGTGTTCTTGAGTAATAGAGCTAATTTCCCACCTTCCATTGTGTCTTGCTTGTCTTTTCGTAGTGTGTGTGTATGTGTGTGTGTATTTCTATGCTTCTCACCTTCACTCTCACTTCATCTCACATTCACGATCTTCATATCACTCTTATCTCTTCCGCGGATTGACATTAAGGAGGTGGAGCTTCTTAACGTGGTTCTCACCATTGTGTTAGAGCAACACCAAATTTGGCGCCGTTGCCGGGGATCGAGTCTAGGACGAATGTGTGATGGTAAGAGTATAGCAAGAAGTGGCGTTGGAAGGTAAAAATTTCAGTTTTTGTTGTTGTTTTTACTTAGTTTTTAGTGTTTTTCACCTCCCCCATACTCCATCTTCATCACCGCATCATCATCTTCATCTCCAAAAAAATCAGAAAAGTCACCATATCCACCCATTCTCCTCATTTCCCCTCATTTGTGCATGCGAGAGAGTGAGAGAGAGCTTTTTGCTTGTGTGTGCTTTTGCTTTCTTGAGTTTTCTTGCAGGTACAGTACTCCAGTGCATCAAGAAGGCTGCAAAAAGGTAAGAAAATCACTTTCTGTCAGAAATTTCCGAGTGTGTCAGACCATCGCGATGGTTTGCAAACTTCGGAATTTGAGGTAAGCGACTTCATAGGCGTGTAGCGACACCAGCGCCTCTAGGAATCCACACTTGCATTTGCAAAATCATCAGTTTGGTGGACCATCACGACGGTCTCAGACCATCGCGATTGTGTCACACCATCGCGATAGGCTCACGCCATCGCGACGGCTCGGCCGGACCATCGCGACGGTCTCACGCCATCGCGACGGTTCATTTGGACCATCGCGACGGTTCGCGGACCATCGCGACTGTTCGGTTGACCCCACACCATCGCGATTGGCTCACGCCATCGCGCCGACGGTGCCACGTGGCAAGCGAGACCATCGCGACGGCTCGCACCTCACACCATCGCGACAACCCGAAATTTTGGACCATCGCGATTGGCTCACGCCATCGCGCCCAGACCATCGCGATTGGCTCAAGCCATCGCATCTGTGAGCATCGCGACGGTTCACTTTGGACCATCGCGATTGTTCACGTTGATCGTTGACTGACGCCATCGCGATTGTCTACCTGATCGAGCCATCGCGACGGTTCACACTCACGCCATCGCGATTGTCCACTTTCACGCCATCGCGACGGTGCACTTCAGACCATCGCGATTGTTCACCCTCACGCCATCGCGACGGTCCCAGACCATCGCGATCATCTCAGACCATCGCGATTGTGCACCCCCATCGCAAATTTTAGGGTTTCATTTTTTGGCCAATTTTGGGGGTATTTTTGGGAAATTTTTGGGTGATTAGACTCATAGGAGACCCCTTAGCTCATATTTGGAGAAAAACCTGTTTGTCAGTTTTTACCCCCCAGGGCCTGAACGGTCATAACTTTTTCATCCGAAGTCCGTTTTTTGAGCTTAATAGCTCGTTAGAAAGCTCTTTACGAGTACTACGTGACCTCAACTGTTTTTTTCTTAAAGAATATGTCTATTTTTAGATAAGCTATTTTGAGGTTGACCTAGTTTGGGACTAGAAAGCCAGGGGGCAAGCATTAAAAAGTTGGGCAAAAGGGAAGGGACTTAAAAGGTGTATATACTCAAGTGCTTGATCATCCAACTGTGAATTGGTCTAATATCAAATTTTTCCAGGTCTAGCAAGGGCAATCAAAGGCAACCAAAGCAAGGCAGTGAAGGGCATAAAGCTTGGGAAGCGCGGCTTCTTGGGCATCAGAGCAACCAGAAAAGCTGACTCGAGGTTGGAAGATTACTCAACCCCCTCAGTCAATTCTTAGCTTAGGATAAACATTAGCATTGTGGATTTAAGACGATAGGAACGCCTCAAGTTCAAGAGAATTAAATTTATCAAGTCCAAGACTAAAGTAAAGGTGTGTGACACGAAAACCTAAAGGAAAGAACATAAGTCTGACGGAACGGGAACTCAAAGTACCACAGAAAGTCGAATTCCGGACGCATACATTAAGACAAGAATCTAAAGAAATCTAAAAAAAATCAAGACAGTAATAACAAAGAATCATTGACGATCTGAGCGTGTACTGAGTGTGCAAGGAAGAAAATTAATGAACCTTAGATCGGGCAAACATATAGGTAAGTCAGATCGACAAAGCCTTAGATCATCAGAGGCAAGTGTAAGAACTACTGCACGATCGTGGGCTCAGCAATTGAATAGTAATTACCCCTACGAGAGCTCAGATACTAGCGAATCAGAAATGGCATTTAGCACAAAAAGACCAGAAGGAGGGTCTAATGTAGCCTATTTAGAAAAACCAGAAGGACCCTATAGAACACAACTAGAGTTTCTCCGAACTAACTGATTAGGTGCTCGCATCTATGAGGATGGTTTGTGAAGGCAAGTGGTGCAAATGCACAACCCCGATCAACCCATTGGAACATCCAATGGTGAAATTCGAGAGAGACGCGTACATAGACAAGGAAGGAACGATGTACATCTTAAGTACGCAGCCAAACAATACCAACGAGTTTGGCGTGATTCAACCAGAAACGGAAACAAAATCTCAAGGAAAAGAACCATTAGAAGAGCCTAGAACACCTAGAGGGAAATCTGTACTGACACGAGTACTAATCCCAGACTGGGTCCCTCAAGACAACAGAAGCATAGAGTTGTTTGTAAATAAAGAAACTGATGAAGCCTTTTGGAGATACAAGACCGAAATACTTAGTGAGGTAGGTATCATCACTATATACGAGTTCAAGGACCCGGATACACCTGGAAAGGTTGTATACCTGGATGAGACTTCAGAAAGAGTCTTTGTGGTACCTGACCACGCTAAAAACACATACACATGGAGAGGTGAATTGGTATTCCCTCCATCTAGAACGAACATGAATACAAGTCAACAAGGGGCAGGAACATCCTCAGCCCATGGAAATCAAAGAGAGAGAAATAAAGAGAGACCGGAAGTAAGCTTTAATCACCCCATAGGGAGAGATAGAACAACCACGGACACTAATAGAGCGGATAGACAAAGAGATCATGGAATACCAGGTGGTAGAGATGATTTTCCTCTACCTAGACCACGCGAACACGCAAGAATATTGAGACCCACACAGTTAGTAAAATCAATGAAGAATTACTTTGATGGGACAGGAGATCCCTATGACCACGTCGCAGAATTCAAGCAAGTACTAAGAGCAGAACAAGTCGAAGACATGTTCACGCAATATAATGCATTTGGACTAACGTTAAAGAATACAGCTTTAACTTGGTTCCAACCATTGCAACAAAGGCAATTTAGAGACATCCATCACTTTTTAGAGTCATTCATCACTGAATTCTCTAAAAGTGGGATTAGACATGACACGTCTTCGCTGATTCATAGCTTTAAACAGACTCCTCAGGAAACAGTCAGACTGGCACGACATAGATTTAGACAATATGTTGAACAATGTCCAATGCAAGAGCTACCCTCACAAGCCAAGCAAGTGTCATTGTTTCTAGATGGCTTGTTGAGCTCTAAACTGCGCTCCTACGTGTACCTAAAAGAACCCAGAACGCTAGAGCAATGTGTAAGAATTTGTATAGACATTGAGGACAACTTAGGAGACGAGTTGGAACTCTCAAAGGTCTATAAGGACTCAGACTGTTCATCTCTAGCTTCCACAAAATTGTCTAGCTCAATAGAAGACCTAGCAGAAAAAGTGGCTTAGAAACTAGGAGTTTCTAGTAAACCTAGGGTGCTAATGAACAAGCGTTGTTACACCTGTGGTGGTGATCATATGGCAAATGTGTGTCCCAATGCACCACAACCTCAAGCCAACCCTAGTGGCCAATACTGTACAATTGAGAGAAGATACACGAATCATACGGCTCAGGACTGCCCATACAACAAACAAACTGTGAGACAGAACTACCCGCAAGCATACCCACAGCCAGGTAGGTATCAAGGCCAATACAATGCTCAGCCTTATTACTATAGGCCTCCTCAGAACTACCCATACCAGGCTCAACAGAGACCTCAACCTGTCTTGGCTCAACAGCCATCCCCACCAGCGAATGTCATCTCAGTCAAATACGCTGCTGCAGAAGAAAATCTAAGTAGGGCCTTAGTGCCTTCTTCACCTTTGATTACAGAAAGTGACCCAAACTCAAACAGTTTTGACTCCACTCATGTAGATAGTCCACCCGCATATTACACAGAGTCACCAGAACATGTAGAAACATATCATTATGATAGTCCACCAGTGGAACCTAGTTGGGAGCCCGACTATGCTAATGTGATGTACACAAACCCAAATCCACGACCCCAATTGAGACAACAAAGACCACAGGGCCCTAGAGAACCATGCTTTAGGTGCCAAGGAGATCACTTCATAAAGGATTGTCCACATCCCCCGATAGCAGGACAATCACAGTACTATAATATCCAAGGCTTTTGTGCCGATTGTGGCAAAGAGCACATAATCAAAGATTGTCCTAAAAATCCAGTTAACGCTTCGAATGTGACACCGATCAACGTGATAGGTATTGTGAACAACGCAGATGGATCCAACCCTACATACGTGCCTATCCAAGCTATAACAAGAGACCAGACGCTCTTACAGAACCAACAGCTTAATCAAGGGAAAGTAGCTGGCACCAGTGAAGTTGCAGAATCTAGTAGTAAAAAGACGAAATCTTGGAAAGATTCTAGAGAAAGAATTAAGAGAAAATGGAGTAGAAAGATAACTGAGTTGGAAGGAAGTTTGAAGGAATCTAGAGCCAAAATCCTAGAATTGACTTCATAGGACTTGAATCAAGAGAATCCAGCTCAGAAATCAGGATCAGTTTTAGCGGAACCCATACCAGAAAATCTAGACATGATGTTTCGTGCATATCAGGCTAGATTAAAAGAGGGACCTCAGGTAGCTGAAATGAGCAAAAACTACCCTCGAGCTGATCTAGAAATTGAGAGAACTAAACTTTGCATGAAGATGGTAGAACTAGCACAAGCTTTGTTTGAAGCCTCTAGATATCTTAATTGGAATAACATGGCAAAACCGGAATTACACTTTCAAGGACTAATGGAGAGGCTAGAATATTTGATTGAAAGCAAAGAGAAAAAGGATCAGCCTAGGAACCCTATTGTCCCAGAGACACAGGAAAGGAATGCGCCATCCCTGTCTCAAGTACCCAACTCAGAAAGTCAAGACAATTTGTCTTCCATACATAAATATTCACATGAATTTTTGAGAGAAATACAAGAAGAGAAGTGGAGAAAGGAACAAGGAACCCATCCTCCTATTCAAGAAATAGACGACTTGCAAGAACAATTTCCCCAAGACATTCCCTCTATTTACGATGGTGTAGAGGAAGAACAACTGAGTGAAAACACAAGATTTGGATCTAATTCTTTACAAGAATTACCTCAGTTCACAGGACATTGGGAAGCAAAGTCTATTAGTATGAGAGCACCCACGATAAGAGTGAGGAATGAAGAATCAGTAATCCCTAGAAACACGGAAGTGATCAAGAACACTAAAGTACAATGTAATCTCACTCTAGAGGAGTTGTTAAAGGTAAAACCAGAATTGTGGAAACATGTAGCAAATCACTTCCCCGAGCTTGCTACTACTCCCTCACAAATAGGATCACAAAATAAGGTACCAGAAATACCCGTAGAAAAGATTGGAGATGTGAGCGAAGGAGAGGAAGGTAACACTTATCTTCCGATAACCCATCAGGGCTACACCACGAAAGCCATCTTAGATTCAGGAGCCGGAGTAGCCATAGCTACCACCGCTTTATGGAAACGTTGGGGTAAGCTAGCATTGAGACCCACCAGGATGAAGCTACAAATGGCTGACGGACACATAGAAAAACCATTAGGCTTACTAGAAGGCATATCTCTCACCACTTGTGGTGTAGAATTTGAGCATACTTTCGCCATTTGTGACTTTGCAAAAAACCATGCTTATGAGATGATATTGGGACGACCATTCATGCGTCAGTTGCAAATTGTACAAGATTGGGGAACTAATTCTTTGTACTTGCAACATTTAGGAGTGACTACCAAAGTCAATCTTAAAGACTATTCACATCGAGGTGTACCCCCAATACAATGGAATACCATCCATAAGACACCAGTAGAGACGGAATCCGTGCACTCATTAGAATCAGACCCTTCTTGGTTGCATGAGGACACTCATCTATGGATGTGTAAAGTTGCAAAACAAGAGGAAGAAAGATTAGAAGCAAGGACCTTAGGTGCAGAACAACATCCACGAACCCTTCAAGATCTAGCCTACGCACCTGTAGTATTCCCAGACGAAGAGTTTGAACCCCATGGTTGGGCAGAAATCCTAGCAACCATGGATGTAGCCATCAATGAAGAACAATGGACACCCCACTGTGACGAGGATGGCTATGACATTTCAGTTTTCACGATAGAGCCAATCGTGTGCGATGCAATTTTAGAAGAGTGTGAACCTAACACTGATGCATTTGAGGATGCAAGCGATTTTGATTTAGAATCAATTATCATGGACTCTCCATTTGCATCAGAGGAAGAATATTTCTTCGAAGTAGAGACTCACACTCAGAGACACGAGGAAATTACGAATGAGGTGAGGTTAGCCACGGAAGTGACTAACAAGAGTGAAGGCAAGAAAAGAAAGAAGAAAGAAACCATGTCAGAAAAAGAAGAATCTTTATTTGAAGTACCCGAGAACTTCAAGAAATATGAAATCGAAGATAGAAGAACCATGGTACGAATGCCTAATAGAAAGGCGAATGACGGTCAAGTATATGATAACCGAGAGAAAACCAAGAAAATAATAGTAGCCATAGAAGGAGAAGAAGAAAAATGTACATACATAGGGCATGATTTGACGAAGGAAGAAGAAGAAGAATTAGTTGCCCTATTGCGCAAATATAGAGATGTGTTCGCTTGGAGTTATAAAGATTTGAAAGGAGTAGACCCAGATATATGTTCTCATAGAATCCCTATGACTCCAGATGCAAAACCGACAAAACGGAAACCTTACACGTACAATGATAACTACGCTGCGAAGATTAAAGAGGAGATAGATCGCTTGATAGAAGCAGGATTCATTTACGAAATTGAGCATACCGAATGGGTATCCCCCATTGTGGTTGTGCCCAAGAAGAATGGAAAATTGTGTGTGTGTATTAACCTTAAAAAAGTTAATGCCGCAACGATTAGAGATAGTTATCCTCTTCCTATCACAGAACATCTATTGGAAAGAGTTGCGGGCAAGGAAGTGTACAGCTTCCTTGATGGTTTTTCAGGCTATAATCAAGTAGCCATTGCTCCAGAAGATCAACACAAGACGGCATTTGCCACTGAATGGGGCATATTTGCATTTCGTGTGATGCCATTTGGCTTAACAAATGCACCCGCCACTTTCCAGCGACTCATGTGTCATGTTTTTAAGGAATTCTTACGCAAGAGTTTGGAAGTTTATGTCGATGACTTATGTGCTCATTCAAATGTAAGACAGACGCATATCCCAGAGTTAAGGCAAATATTTGACAAATGTCGAGAATATGAGGTTTGTTTGAACCCAGAAAAATGTGTTTTCATGGTCAGACAAGGAAAAATTCTAGGACACATTGTGTCAAAAAATGGAATCTCTACGGATGAAGAAAAGGTGAAGGTAATTGCAGAATTACCTAGACCAACTAATGTGAAAGAGGTACAAGCATTTATGGGCCATTGCGGTTATTATAGGAGATTCATACACATGTATGCAATCATAGCCAAGCCTTTGTACTCTCTTTTAACCAATTTCGAATGGACAAATGAATGTGAAAATTCATTCAATGAACTGAAACGACGCTTGTGCTCAGCACCTATATTGACTACCCCAGATTGGAGTAAGCCATTCCATGTACATGTGGATGCATCCAATTACGCCATAGGATGCGTGTTAGCACAACCCACGAATGAAGGTAACATAGATCTCCCCATAGCTTACGCGAGCAGACAATTGAACGCAGCAGAAAGAAATTACACCACGACGAAACGAGAAGGATTAGGGATGATCTACATAGTAAAGAAGTTTAGGCACTACTTGTTGGCCAACAAATTCAAGTTCTTTATGGATCATCAAGCCCTATTGTACTTAGTCAACAAACCATGTAACACAGGACGACTGATACGTTGGTTTCTATTACTCATGGAGTATGATTTTGAAGTCGTAGTCAGGAAAGGAAAGACACATCTTAGAGCTGACCACCTTTCAAGATTAACCTCAGGAGAAGCTCCTCAAGGAGTAGCGGATGATCTACCAGATGCATACTTGTTTAATCTTGAGATAGCACCAGAATGGGCTAAGCCTATAGTCCCCATTCTCACATATGGACCCAAGAATCCTAGGATAAAGATCAAAGAAGGAGAGATTACCAAGTCTCAGAGATACCAAATAATGGCAGGAAACATATATAAATAGGATAATCAAAAGATTCTTGCTTGTTGTGTAGATGAATCAGAACATGCGAATTGGTTGCAATTAGCACACATAGGTGCATTAAAGCAACATCATTCAAAACATCGAACATTACAGACTCTGCATAGATTAGGAGTATATTGGCCTTCGATGGAAGCAGATGTCTACAGGTTGTGTAAGGAATGCAATGTTTGTTGTGAAAGACCACCAGTAGAGCATGCTACATTGTATCATGTGTCTCTCACACCAGACTGGAGTGAACAATTAGTGACATACTTGAGGACGAACACATTCCCTCAAGGAATGACCTTAGCTCGACAACGTAGTCTAGAGCAGGAAGCTCAAGATTATTCACTTATTGGCGATAACCTATACAAAAGAGGACGAGATGGATATCTAAGACAATGTGTTCATGAGAGCGATTATTTGAGCATACTAGAGACTGCACACCAAGGTGTTGCAGGAGGTCATTTTGGACCCGATAGGATAATCAAAGCCATCCTCTTTGCAAGATTATGGTGGCCCACTCTTCACATGGATGCTCATACCTATGTTAAGAGATGTGATGTGTGCCAAAGAACTCAGTTTCCTACTCGCAGAGATGAAATGCCATTGAAACCCATGATGGGCGGACGTGCATTTTCTAAGTGGGGTATAGACTTTGTGGGACCCATTAACCCCCCTGCAAAAGGTACACATGCTGAATACATTATTGTTGCCACAGATTATCTTACGAAATGGGTAGAGGCAAAAGCCACAAAAAAGAATGATGCACACACAACTGCAAAATTCTTATTTGAAAATGTCTTTACAAGATATGGATTGCCTATAGAGTTAGTGACCGATCGCGGAACTCACTTTCTAAACCAAGTCATTGAATATTTGTTACAGGATTTTATGGTGATTCACAAGAAATCCGCACCATATCATCCTCAGGCCAATGGTCAGGCTGAAAGCACTAATAAGATCCTTTGTAACATACTAACGAAACTCGTGAACAACAAACGTTCAGATTGGGACAAACAGTTACATCACGCTGTTTGGGCATATCGAGTGGCCTACAAGACCGTACTCAATGCAACTCCCTTTCAGATGGTTTTTGGTCAGAATGATGTGCTTCCTTTGGACTTCTTGATACCGACCTTTAAGGTTGCACAAGAACATCAGTGGACCGGCCATGAATTATCAGCGAGAATAATGGACTTGGAACGATTAGGAGAAACCAGGCTAAAGGCAGCAGCAGGCATATACGCAGCAAAGAAGCGACAGAAAGCATATTTTGATGCACATGTGAAAGATAAAGGCTTAAAAGAAGGAGATTTAGTTCTAGTATATACGCTAAAGCAACACGCACGTAAGTTAGAAAAGCGAGGTTATGGACCTATGATCATTAACAGACTCTCAACAAGTGGAGCAGTACAATTAGCCACTTTAGAAGGAGATATAATGCCTAATTATATTAGTGGCTGTAGAGTCAAGTTATATCAGGAACCTCTTACTGAGGATATGCTTAGACGACTCACGTTGGCAAAGAAGCGCAAAGAGGAAGAAAATAGAATACGAGCGGAAGCTCAGGCAGAAGCAATAGAACACATTAAGCGCATGAAGCTAAGAAGACAAGGACTAGGGAGAGAGCAGTATAACCATCTGGAAACAACACCCAGATATCCCATGGCTATGTGTGAGGTAAAGTCACGAACTCATCCTAGCATAGTGGACAGGAGACCATTCATTACAGTTAGGCTAGAGCACGACAACCCTTGCCAAGAGCTCAGGGCTTTAATTGACTCAGGTGCTGCGACTAGTGCGATTAGATGGTCCCACTATAAGGATTCAGGAATAGAAATGCGGCCAATTGAGGCATACCTCATAGGGCTAGGAGGCATGAAAACCCCTTGCATGGGTGAGGTGGACCTTCCTATCCTCATTAAGGAAGTGACCATGACAGCGAAGCTACTAGTGTGCCATGATGACGACCTGATAGAACCCCTAATCCTTGGCCAAGATTGGCTATACGATCACTTAGTGGACCTAAATCTTAGACAAGGCTCCTTACAGATTGGAACCTTAGAGCAGAAGCGAGTGATACCGCTTGACTTCCCTAATTGCATTCTGACTGAGGTTTGTAACCCTAGACCCTATGAAACGCATGCGACGGAAGACCGGAAGATCTTGGGTCAGACCAGTCACGTTACGTCTACACCAACCCACTCGGGCTTGGCTATGGACAGTTGTCAATCAGAAGGACGACAAGAGATCTTCCTTGGGGCTTCTTGCAAACTAGAAGGGGCAGCTACCCAACCGCTAGGGCAGATGGACACAATCAACGGTCAGGTGGGTTGCATCAGCGGCCAAATGAGCACAACACCCTGTGGTGCTCATCCTTCCAAACTTGTTGCGGACTGGCCTAGATTAAAGATAAAGAACGAATCACTTCCTAATGGGCAGGTCACGCAAGTGTTGGATCTCCCTTCTTTTCCAAAGTGGAGCGTCCACTGGACCTCTCAAACCCAACCACGAAGGAGTCAACCACAACAGAGGAACCCAGACCGACGACACCACCAGATAAGGCAAAGAAAGCAATAGTATCAACATCACAGAACAAGTGGCACGAGACAAATATGGGTGCCAAAAGGACAGCAACCACAGGCTATTGGCAACACTGCAGACGAGAACAGGACAAAGTTGCAACAGAAGCAGAGTCAGCATCCGAAGTCCTCTCGATCTTCTTCCCCTAGTACAAATACTCGGCAGATTTGGAGCGCCAAGAAATATCTTATCAATCGACCCACACCCATGTAGATTTGGGTACCCAAACAATGTATTATAGCCCAACCCTCTAGCCATGTAATATATACCCCTCAGAAATCTTTCCATCCTTCAATACCACCAAACCCGATACCACTTTTTGTCCCTCAGCAGAAACACACCACCCACTCAAAGACTCTTAGGAAATGGATACCGAAACGTATCCAGACGTCTTCTTGTACCCCCTTATCTAACAATTCTCCCACCCCGTTTAAACTCCACCCTTGTAATAATTCACCCTCAACCAAACCTTGTATGAATTCATACACCAAACCCCACATCATGCATTATAAAAGCTCATCAAGAAATGTATGCATAATCTGAAGCATGTAGGCGTCTAGAGACCTGCATTAGTTTTGCAAATAATCATTGCATCAACCACTTCATGAAACTTGGCTACACGGGTTACACATCGGTTATGGAAAGGGATTGCGGTCTCACCTTAATGGGATCATAATTAATTTCCATGCTAATGTGTTAATCTTTTGTAGCAGATCTTTTCCATTAGCTCGTCAGTCATCATGCAAACCGAAGCAGGACCATTAGAAGCTGGCCCAAGCACACCAGTGGCCAATATTGGAGAATTACTCGTGGAATCTTATCCTACGATGCAACCACCAGAGTTTCAAGGTTTTCCAGGACCCATGCCAATAGATGATCCTCCTAGAGGATATACTGAGAAGATTCATCGTAATTCTCATTGGTTTCAAGGCCTAGCAGGACCATTAGCAGACGCTGATTTCATATTTGAGGCCAATTTGGCATTTGATCTTCGCACATGGACCAAGTACTAGTTCTTGTCAAGAGAATTTGAAGGACTACAGAATACACAAGATCTAACGCACGTTTGGGCACGAGCGGGATTTACAGAATATTTTAGTGACCCTCTGCCTAAACCTGATTTTTACAGATGTTTTTACTTGGTAACCACCTTAACGGCTTCAGAGAACAAGGATCTACCCAGCACATTCATGTTACCATCCTTGGTAAATGATCCTCCATTCAGAAGGTTTTATTTGTCTAAAGATTTAATTCGCGCAGCTCTGAAAATACATGGAACACACACTCCGACGGAGAGAGAACGGCTAGTCCCAGAGCAGATGAAACGTGGTGACGTAACTAAGTGGGAGGATATTTCAGCCATAACCCCTGAGCTTTCCAAGCCATTACGGATATGCATGCAGCACTTTGCTTTCCCAGCTCAGGATCATTTTACCATGCCTCACAAGAGAATCTGGTTTGGATTGTACTTAGCATGTACTGGACCGCAAACGGTTGATCTAGCCAGCTGGATAATTGATCAGCTCTATTTGGCACAACATAGGTGGGAGCGAAAGAAGGTAATCAATGGGTGTTGCACCCTCACCAGGATCATATATATGTGCTTGGTGTATGACTTACCAATTGAGCGTGCCATGACCAGTGAGGAACTGAAAGCATTCAAAGGCACCACTAGGAAGGCTAGAAAGTCTAGCAAAGGCAGAGCCGGAAAGCGGATGAGAGGTACTATCCCGTGCCTACAAGTCCCAGAATCACCCTCGCCACAACCATCTCCAGAGCAGTCACCAACAGCAGCCACTCCCACGGTACCACCAATTCGTATACGGTTATCAAGACCAGTTACGCCGGAGGGCACCACCAGTACTGTTGCACCTCAAGCAGCCACAACCACAGAACCTATCACCACAGCAGCTGAACTTCCCACCACTATTGGTGCGGAAGCTTTCTCTTTTCCAATACCCCATTTAGAAGCAGGACAAGCAGAGCCACTGGACCAAACTTTTGATTTTGAGATGCCCGATGCATTCTCCAATGAGTTCCAGTTTTCAGAAGGACAATTGTTTTCTCAAGAATTTGAAAGGCCTAGCTACCCTACCACACCCAGGGATCAGCAACAAGGACAGATCGTGTCTAGCTCGGATGACGAAAGAACAGCAACCGATGACGACGAAGGAGACGACGAAGCTAGCCAGGGAAGACAGGAATCCCAAGAGCATGAACAGACAGATGGCCAAGGCCAACAAACAGACACACATGGTGATACAAGTACCCATGAAGATGAAACTTACGAAGCAGCAGCTTACACACTAGCTATCAAGAAGCTGTATAGAACTATGGAAAAAGTTTGGGCACGCAAAAAGCTGACAGAGGAAGAGAGTCAAACAATAATAGAACAAGAACTTGTCACAGGCGGATTCGAAGACGCATACATCAAAGGATTCAGAGAGTTAGTCAAATCAGTAGGCTCCAACGAAGCCCTCAGGTACTTGCAACGAAAGCCACTACCACAGTTTGACCCCCGCAGAGTGCGACTACTTTCAAAGCCCGGCGAATACATTCATGTACCAATAGGAGCACAGTCTTCTGAACAAGCCAGGGAGGCACGCCTCGTCCCCGAAAGTTCGTTGGCTGTAGAAACCATCTTTGTAGATTCCCCACCCCGCGCTACAGCTATACAAACCTCAGTAGTCACTGAAGTACCGACCACCCCAACCGCTCCTCTCTCACCGCCCGTCCATCCAGCCTCCCCTCTTCACCCTCCTTCCCCCAGACCAACATCTTCATTCGCTGGTGGTGTTGCAGAAATTGTCTTTACGACCACTAACCCCGCAATTCCCGCACCCATTAGCCCTAGTCTACCCCCTCACCCATCCACCTTTCCATTCAACCCATTCCTCCATCCAGCTTTTCCATCTTTCCCCACAACTCCAAGACCCCTTTTCCCATTCCCACCACCATTAACCTTCTCCCCAGTCTCACCTCCCCGACCCACTGTAACCCCTCTTTCCCCTTTCTACCAAGCTTCTCCAGCCAGCCCCCCTATAAATTACCCCTCAACCTTTGTAAATCCCGTATTTACACCAGCACGAGTACCCACGATCACACCCATATTCACGGTCACCGCACTAGATACGTCCACTGACATGGACATCTCACCACCCACTACACCATCACTCACTTCACTCACGGCACCAACATTTTTAGGCACATCACAATTTTCAACAATCACTACATCATCCACCTTCCCACCCCCATTCCCCATTCCCGTTGCATCTACACCAACTGCATCTTCATTTAGCACCCCATTAATACTATCACCCACTGTAGATAATGCATTCCGACAGATGTTCATGTGCATGACGCAAGTAAGAGATGAGTTCACATCTCTTGGTGATAATTATCAGCAGCTGCAGAGGACAACCAATGACTTACAGTCGCAGCTTAATTTATTGTCTATTGAGAATGCCTCTCTGAACACCCGCTACCAAGAATTACGTGAGGCTTATCACAAATTGGAACTAGAAAGTGAAGAAAAGACCAAGGAAGCCACTGCTGACCTGGATAACTTATTAAGAGCCCAGACAGTTCGCAATACAACGCTAACACGAAACATGGGCTTACTACGAAGACACCTAGCAGCCGCCAAGGAAGAAAACCAGCGCTTAGAGGATCAGAACCGAGAAAACTTAGAAGCAGCGCTCGACCACCCAGACCAACCACTCAGTCCTAGCAGGTTCAAAGCCATTCCCTCAGACTCGATGAGGATGCTGCTAGAAGATCATGTAAGATTGCTAGACGAATACGACCGCATGAACGAGGAGTTACAGAAACTCAAAGAAGATCACAAATTACTCCAGTTACGAGCACCGGCACACCAAGACATACCAGCACCTGTGGACCCCTCTCTTGACCTCCTAGAGGAACTCAACTCATTACGGGCCCAGGTATCGAACCTTGAATCAAGGATTGCAGTATATGAAGCACCACCAAGGCCAGATTCGCCACCTGAGCTACCAGCTGAGGAAGAAACTGTCACCATTCCGGTGGAGGAAACGTTTGAAGAGGCATACGAGCCACAACCCATCCCAGGCGGACGCGTCACGGCCGAAGGTCAGATGACTTATGAACTTCCGACCCCCGCATGGATGAAGACAATTGAGGAACTTGGAACAACGCACTCAGCTAGAGTAGAGGCACAATTACATGCCATGGCGATGATAGAAGAAAGAATATTACAGTCTCCATTCTTTGCTCATTTGGCCCCGCGACAATACATATCTGGGCATGAGCTACAGTATAAACCGTATTTTATGTTAATGGCTGAATACCAGTTAGCCATTGAGAAAGAGACAGGTAAGAAACCATCGCATGCGACTCAATTCGAGGAGGACGATCTACCACTGGATGCGCAGCAAGGAGTGATCTATCAACCAGAGTGGCGCAAAGAGTTATTACAGCAGTATCCAAAAATGATGAGTACATGGGTAAAGGCACCTTTGCATTTGAAGTACAACCCGTGTTGGGGACCAGTGCCAAGACGCCGCTCCTGGACTGCCTTTGCTATTAAGGTACAAAACAATAAGCAGTGCCAAGACTGGTTGAATTACCCCTATTTTAAGCCACCCATTGAGTTACCAACTGTTGGCTACATGATGGCTACAATTCGCCATTGGCTCCCTAGATTAAAGCATATGGACGATATAGCGACGCATATGACTGTCAAAATCTTTGACATGATGCAAATGATTTTTAAAGTCTTCCGACGCGTCAAGGCACCCCATGTCAACACCCCGGGCTTTGAGCATGGCAATTTTGACCTGGTATATGATATGAGTACAACGCCATCGCTACGGGTGTGTTATGCCTAGCACTGCAGAATAAAATATCTACCGGCGTGCTACAAGCAGACATTCGAAGAGATGTTCACAACCGGCTTCTGGGAATACCATTCAGAGGTATTCATAAGTAGGCCTACACATTTATTACAATTATTTGCCTGTGAACGAATGGTCTATTCCACACACTATCAGCTCCCGCCACCGGAAGAACCGCAACCAATCGACTGGGAGAAACTCGAGGCAGATCTGGCCCGAGGCATTCGTATCTCCGAGCACACCCTCGCTCAAGACCTCCTACAGAACTATATCCGCAGACCCCACAACAAGGTTCTGTCAGGGACGACAGAAGCGAGAGGGAGGGGGGTGTTGGAAGCAGCCAGAGGCACAGATGACGCGGAAGCATGTAACGACGGAGCAGTGAGCCAGTGGAATCTTTTTTTAAAAAGAATCATGTGCTAAAAATACTTTTCAAAAACCTCCAACAGTGATTTTTATCACTATTGTAACATATGTAACATAGAAAACCCCATTTTGTAATCCATAGCTCCATTTTGTGCAAGCCGAGGAGTCCTCGAGCTTGAGGAGCTTAGGTAGAACAAGCGTATCAATTTTCGTTATTTTTAGACACCGTTTACCCTTCCAAATAGCATCTAGGACCTATTTTTTAACTATGCCGGTCACTAGATCTGAAACCGGTCAAAACTAGTCTAGAAACTATAAAAAGAGCTAGAGAGCTCATTTTTGAGGTTGGCTAGTGTGAGCTTAGAGTTCTTTGGAGCTTGTAATAGTGTTCTTGAGTAATAGAGCTAATTTCCCACCTTCCATTGTGTCTTGCTTGTCTCTTCGTAGTGTGTGTGTATGTGTGTGTGTATTTCTATGCTTCTCACCTTCACTCTCACTTCATCTCACATTCACGATCTTCATATCACTCCTATCTCTTCCGCGGATTGACATTAAGGAGGTGGAGCTTCTTAACATGGTTCTCACCATTGTGCTAGAGCAACACCAGGAAAGCTTGATCTGCAACATGCATAATGGACTTGTTCTGCCTGGACTGATCTTCCTGCAATAGAACAGAGACTAACTCCTCAAATGACAAGGCATTTGGATTGCCTTTCATCATCAACCGAAGAGTAGAAGAAAAACTTTGATATGAATCAAGAAGACCATTCGGAATGGTCTGCACAAGTGAGCTATCTCGTATAACCTCATTAGCAGATGTCAATTGTTCCTTCGAGTCTTTGATCTTTGTTAGAAAACTATCCATAGAATCACTTTCATTCATGTGCTCACTCTCCAACTATTTTTGGAGGTAAGCAACACGAGCCTCATTCCTAGCTTGGTACAATGTGGTAAGCTTATCTTAAGCATCCTTTGTTCTGCAAGAGCGAATGTGAGGAATAATGGCATGTTTGATGTACAAAGCTATCAATGCATGTGCCTGAGCATCTCTGCCAATCCCAACAAATTTGCTTTGTAGTAGGTGTAGCAGAAGCCACAGCACGAACAAGAATATGTAGAATATCATCATCTTCGACACCTTCTACATTAGCTTGAGTTGCTATAGTTGTAACAGTTGTAGGTGTGATAGGACGTTTTTCAACACCCTGCACAATGTTCCGCAATCCTTTTGCAACCAATACATGTCACATCATATAAGCCCACAACCGATAGTTGGTACCATCCAACTTATCCTCAATAGCCAACATACGAAATACATCACTGCTTTCAGCCATGCTTGGTGACTAAAATACCTTGATGCAAAAAATTGACTGTATCTCAAACAGTTGAACAAAATTGCCCAAACAAATTTTGCTAAACTTGTAGCAAACTTTGAGACACTTATACTGGGGAACCCAAACTAGTATATACCTTTGGCATAAAAAGGTGAAATAGCCTGCAGAAATGTTGTGATAATGCATTTGAAGGCCAAAACGTGCTCAGATCGCGATTTCGGCACCACAAAGCGAAGCAGTTTTGATCTCAAAAACACATTGAGTAAGCTCAGCAAAATTCATGCAATTCTGAGACTGCAATCAGAGATGTGTCGACGACGCCCTAGATGAAGCGGCGACCTACTGAGATACCAATTATTGGAGTTAGACATATGCGGAAGCATGCGAACAGCATAAGGAAGAAGAAGAAGCTTGGAGCATAACACACAATATCGAATGTATTGCCACTAGAATGTACAAAGATAAGTAGCCCATTAGGGAAATAGGTGTATATACAAGCCGGGGAAAAAACCTCCTAAAGAGGGAAAAAAGTGCCCCCGCAATCCTAGAGTGTTCACACACATCACTACCTAATATATCAACAGACACATCATCCAAGTCATCATCTATTATCTTTTCTTTTCCTTTGTCTGCATACCAAGGTTTCAATTCATTAAAAACCACATCTCTTGATAGAGATAACTTCTTGGTGTAAGGCTTATAGCAATAACCCTTTTGCCCAATGGAAAAGTCTATGAACACACACTTTTTGAGATTTGTCATCAAGTTTAATTCTTATCTCTTGTGGAATGCGCACATAGCACGTACATCCAAACACCTAGAGATGCTCCACATTTGGTTTCTTGCCATAGTAGGCCTCATTTGAAGTTAATTCATACACACCACTTGTAGGTACCCTATTAATCAAGTAAAATGAAATATCAATAGCCTCAACCCAATAAGAGAGACATGTGTGCTTCATTTATCATACATCCTGCAAGCCTCCTCTACCATCAATTGAGGAATGAGGTCTTCTAATCATGGAAGTGGATCTCTATAGAGGATAGTGGTAATGAGAGGCTTCCGCTTGTCTTCTCCTCTGAATCCATTGAGAGTGATGAATCTTCGTCATCAATCTTGCATCCCACTGATGCTAATTGATCCCTTAGATCTTTTATTTTGAGTGTGTACTCAACCAAACTTTAGTTACTTGCTTTCTTCAAGGTGTTGAGCTCATTCTTGAGCTACATTTTCCTCGCTCTTTTGGATGTTGCATAAACCATTTCCAAAGCGTCCCATACATCCTTGGAATTATCAAACTCTTTTATATAACCAACCATGGTTTTAGAAATCACGTAAGAGATGAGGAAGATTTCTCTGATAATCCTCTCTTCCCACTCTTCGAGCTCCTTTCTTTGTGCATTAATAGTGGTTGTATCTTCAAGGTGTAAATCAAGTATTTCTTTTCCTCCACTGAGTATGGACCATAATCCTTAGCCCATAAGGTAGTTTGTAACTCTCAACCTCCAAGGTTGTGTTGATATATTTAGATAGTGATGTGTGTGAACACACTAGGATCGTTGGGCTACTTTTTTTCCTCTTTAGAAGGTTTTTTCCCAAGCTTGTGTATGTTCCTGTAATCGTAACAAGTCACTTATCTTTGTACATTCTCTTGCTAATACATTCAGTATTGTGTGTTATGCTCAAAGCTTCTTCTTCTTCCTTGTGTCATTTGCATGCTTTCGTAGACCTGAAAATCCAATAATTGGTATCAAAGCAGGTCTTTGCTTCATCTAGGCCATCTTGACACCCCTCTAATCATAGTCTTAGAATTGCACAAAATTTGGTGAGCATACTCAGGGCGATTAGAAATTCAAAACAGCTTTTCATTATGGTGTCGAAATTACAATCTGAGCTCCTTTTGGCCTTGAAATGCACTATCACAGTGCTTATGCAAGAAATTTCATCCTTTTTGTGCCAAAGATAGATACAAGTCTCGGTTCGCCAGTATAAGTGCCTTGAAGTTACATCATGATATTTTAGTTAATGTCCATGGTTTGAAAGCAGTGATGTATTATGTATGTTGGTTGTTGAAGATAAGTTGGATGGTACCAATTACCCATTTTGAGCTTATATGATGCATCATGTATTGGTTGGAAAAGGACTGTGCAATATTGTGCGGGATTTTAAAAAACGTCTTATTTCACCTGCAAACATGGTTGTTGAAGGTGATGTAGATTGCATTGAAGATGGTGATTTTCTTCAGGTTCTTGTTTGTGCTACGGTTCCTGCTACATCTACTATAGAGCAACTTTGATGGGATGGTAGAGATGCTCAGGCACATGCATTGATAGCCTTGTCTATCAAACATGCCATTGTTCCCCACATTTGCTCTTGCAAAATAGTAAAGGATGCTTGGGATACACTAACTACTTTATACCACGCAAAGAATGAGGCTCGTGTTGCTTATCTCCAAGAATAGTTGGAGAGTGAGCACATGAATGAACAAGATTCCATGGGTATTTTTTGGACAAAGATCAAAGATTTGAAGGAGTAATTTTTTTCTGTTGATGAAATCTGTTCGAGATAGACGTCTGCGGAAGCACGTGAACAACACAAGGAAGGAGAAGAAGCTTGGAGCACAACACACAGAACTGAATGTATTAATAGAGAATGTACAAAGATAAGTAGCCCATTAGGGCAATAGGCATATATACAAGCTGGGGGAAAAAAACCTCCTAAAGAGGGAAAGAAGTTTGCCGACAGTCCTAGTGTGTTCACACACATCACCACCTAAATATATCAACAAATCCCCCATGGGAGTGATGCGGTGAACAAGGAGCTGGCACCCATGTATAAGGAAGTGCCAAGCTCTGTGGAAATCACTCCACAAAAGGAATTAAGCCCAAAGCTTTGCAGAAATCTTCAAACTTCTCCCTAGGTAGAGCCTTCGTGAAAAGGTCTACAATGTTCTCCTCCGTGGGCACATATGCCAAGATGATCTCCCCAACAGAGAACTTCTCCCTAACATAGTGATAATGCACCTCAATGTGCTTAGTGTGAGCATGGAACACAAGGTTCCTCACAACTGCCAATGCGCTTTGACTGTTAGTGAAGATGGTGGCGGCAGAAGACTGACCAACACCCAAATCAACCATAAGGCGTCTGAGCCACACACACTCAATAGTCATTGTGAAAGCCACCCTATACTCAGCCTCACAACTGGAAGTGGCCATAGTAGGTTGCTTGTTGCTCAACCAAGATATACATGAGCTACCAAGCATGAAGCCAAAGCCACTAGTGGACACACGAGTGTCATAGCAACTAGCCCCACTTAGTCCCAATGGCCTTCTTGCCAGGAGGCAAGTCACATAAAGACCAAGTACCATTCTTCATTATAGCATCATATTCAGATTGCATAGTAGCCATCCAATTTTCTAAATTCTGTGCTTCATCAAACGAAACAGGCTCATTCTTATCACAAAGAGTAGATGCAACCATAGCATAGAAATCTGATGCAAAAGAGGCACTATGAGAGCCTAACTGAGTACGATATGATAGAGACAGAGGTGCATCGAATTTCTATCACGCAAAGTTTGCACCAGCCATTGTCAAAATACTGGCAAACATCTGAGTCTACTGCAGACATGCACTGCTCATGAGAAGATGGGTCAAAATTGCAGACATTAGTAAATGCCCATTCTTCTTCCTGCACAAGATTAGGAGACTTTGTTTTTGGTGTAGAGACCTCCTCAACAACCATTCCAGCCTGTTTCTTCTTTGCCTCTTTAGCAGCCAGTTTTGGACAGTTCTTTATGATATGATCATTCCATTTACAATACTTGCAAAACAATTTTTGCTTTTTTTATTTCTTCTCATCTTTATCTTCCTTCTTCGAATCTACAGCATTTGCAGATTTTTGCTTAGTAATTGAAGAGCTCCATTTTCCTTTGCCCTTCTGACTAGCCAGGAATGCTTGATCTGCAACTCGCATAATGGACACATTCTGCCTGGATTGATCTTCCTGCAACATAACAAAGACAAACTCCTCAAATGATAAGGCATTTGGATTGCCTTTCATCATCAACTAAAGAGTAGAAGCAAAACTCTAATATGAATCAAGAAGACCATTCAGAACGGTCTACACAAGTGAGCTATCTGGTATAACCTCATCATCAGAAATCAATTGTTCCGTTGAGTCTTTGATTTTTGTTAGAATATTATCCATAGAATCACCTTCATTTATGTGCTCACTCTCCAACTGTTTTCGGAGGTAAGCAATAGGAGCCTGATTCCTAAGTTGGTACAATGTGGTAAGTGTATCCCAAGCATCCTTAGCTGTTTGGCAAGAGTGAACGTGAGGAATAATGGCACATTTGACAGACAAAGCTATCAATGCATGTGCCTGGGCATCTCTGCCATCCCAACGAATTTGGTCTGCAATAGGTGCAGCGGAAACTGCAGCATGAAGAGGAATATGCAGAATATCATCATCTTTGACACCTTCTGCCTCAGCTTCTGTACCTGTAGTTGTAACAGTTGCAGGTGTGATAAGATGTTTCTCAACACCTGTACAATGTTCCATAGTCCTTTTGCAACCAATACATGTCACATCATATAAGCCCATAATGGGTAGTTGGTACCATCCTACTTATCCTCAACAGCCAACATACAAAATACATCACTGCTTTCAGCCATGCTTGGTGACTAAAATACCTTGATGCAGAAAATTGACTGTATCTCAAAAATTTGAATAGAACTGCCCAGACAAATTCCGCTAAACTTGTAGCAGACTTCGAGACGCTTATACTGGCAAACAAAAATTGTTATATACCTTTGGCACAAAAAGATGAAATAGCCTGCACAAGCGTTGCGATAGTGCATTCGAAGGCCGAAATGAGCTTAGATAGGGAGATCAAAACTCGCTGAGTATGCTCACCAAAATTCGTGCAATTCTGAGACTGCAACAGGAGGAGTGTCGACGGTGCCCTAGATGAAACGACAACCTGCTCTGATACCAATTGTTGGAGATAGACGTCTTTGGAAGCATGCAAACAGCACAACGAAGGAGAAGAAGCTTGGAGCACACCACACAATACTGAATGTATTCCTAGAGAATGTACAAAGATAACTAGCCCATTAGGGCAATAGGCGTATATACAAGCCGAGGGAAAAAAACCTCCTGAAGAGGGAAAAAAGTGCCCCGGCAGTCCTAGTGTGTTCACATACGTCACTACCTAAATATATCAACAAAATCTTGTCTAACAGTTCACTTGTGTAGATTGTTCTGAATGGTCTTTCATATTCATATCAAGGTTTTTCTTTGACTCTTCCATTGATGATGAAAGGCAATCCAAATGCCTTAACATTTGAGGAGTTAGTCTCTATTCTATTGCAGGAAGACCAGTCCAAGAAGAACAAGTCCATTATGCATGTTGCAGATCAAGCTTTTCTGGCTAGTCAGAAGAGCAAAGGTAAATGGAGCTCATCTACTAGTAAGCAAAAATTGCTAATTCTACACAATCAAAGAAAGATGATAGAGACGACAAGAAAATAGAAAAGTAGAAATTGTTTTGCAAATACTGTAAAGGAAATGATCATGTCATAAAGAGTTGTCCAAAACTGGCTACAAAATAGGCAAAGAAGAAAGAGGATGGAATAGTTGTTGTAGAGGCTTCTATACCCAAAACAGAGTCTGCTAATCTTGTGTAGAATGAAGAATGGGCATTTACCACTCTTTCCAATTATAGCCCATCTCTTCTGAATAGTGTATGTCTACAATAGACTCAGATATTTGGTACTTTGATAGTGGGACAACCAAACATATTACCTTGCAGCATAGTTTCTTCACTTCACTTGAGCCTACCCCTATAGGGAATACTATCACATGTAGAAATAACTCCTCTTATCCTATCATGGGAGTTGGTAAGATCATTCTCACTACTACTAATGGTAGTTCTTTTACATTGGCGGATGCTTTATTTGTGCCAAGGATCAAGAAAAATCTGTTATCAATTTTAGCATTAGCAAAGATCGGCTTGGTTGTGAAATTTGTTGATGATATATGTACAATTTATGATCTATCAAATGGTGATGTCATTATTGCTTTTAGAATTCTATGTTGTGGGTTGTATAAGCTCATAGGTTGTGAAATTCTGTGAATGTCCAGCATGTGTAGTTCATGATTCTCAGGCTATGTTAGATGCAAAACTTTGGCATGCACGCTTTGGCCATCTGAATTTTGCTAGTTTGTTATGCGTGTAAAAATCTGAAATGGATTCCTCTTTGCCCAAACTTGAGGCACCTAGTAAACATGTTTGTGAAGGTTGTATTTTGGGCAAAATGTAGCATTCATTCCCAAAAGGTGGTTTAATTCGAGCTACTCAAAAATTGTAGCTTGTTCACAATGATCTATGTGGTCCTATGCAAACATCCTCCTTTGGGAACTATCTTTACTTCTTGACTTTCATTGATGATTTTTCCAGGCATGCATGGGTATATCCATTAAAAGAAAATTCCAAAGTGTTTATGTGCTTCAAACAGTTTCTGGTTTCGGTTGAAAATCTGTCAGTATGTAAACTAGGCACCCTCCATTCTGATCAAGGGGAGAGGCTTGACATGGTCGCAAACCATCCGTTGCTCATCTGCATGTTTTTGGTTGTCTAGCATATGCATTAGTGCATGAACAACAATGTAGGAAATTGGATGATAAAGTAGTGATATGTGTTTCTGTTGGGTACAGTTCTAAAAGTAAAGGCTATTGTCTATATCATCCACGTATTAAATGCATTTTCGTTACCCGTGATGTTGTTTTTGTGGAAGATATTATTCAACCATTACTTTCATGTACTAAGGAGACATCAATTAGCTCTCAAGTTATGTATGATACTCTACTTCCTCTTTTTACATGTGGATAGTCTAGTGTTGGTCCGAGTGGGGCAATTTCTTAGCCTTTACAAGTTTCATGTGATGATGTAGATCATTCCATTTTTTATGCAAATTTACATGATGCACTTGTTGATGAGAGAGCTAATATTGAGGGGGCAAAAACTATGCCCAAATGGTTGGTGCAAATGTTACGTGATAGAAAATTAGATGCACCTCTATCATATTGTACTCGTTCAGGCTCTCATAGTGCTTAGTTTGCATCAAATCGCTATGCTATGGCTTCCTCTAGTCTTTGTGATGAGAATGAGTGTGTTTCATTTGATAAAGCACAAAATTCTAAAAATTGGATGCCTAATATGCAATCAGAATATGATGCTATCATGAAAAATAGTATCTGGTCTTTATGTGACTTGCTTCTGAGCAAGAAGGCCATTAGCACTAAGTGGGTATAAAAGTTGAAGCATAAGCTTGATGCAATAGTTGATAAGTATAGGGCTAAGCTTGTTGAAAATAGTTATGCTCAAGAAAGAGGCATTGATTTTCATGAGACCTTTGCTCCTACATGTCGAATGACTACTCTTTGTAGCATCTGTGCACTTGCAGCTCATCATGGTTGGAATGTACATCAGTTGGACATCAAAACTGCATTTTTGAATGGTGACTTGCATGAAGAAGTGTATGCTTTTCAACCCTGTGGCTTTGTGCAGAAAGGGCATGAAAACCAAGTGTGCAGGTTGAAAAAGACTTTATATGGTTTGAAGCAAGCACCACGTGCTTGGTATGAAAAGATACATGCCTACCTGATTGCACATGGTTTTGATAATAGTCCAACTGAGAGCACCTTATACATTAAGCATGGAAATGATAAACGTCTAATCATTGTTTTCTATGTTGATGACATGTTGCTCACTGGTCCTATTGAGAATCATATTGCTGATTTTAAGGCTGTTTTGCATGCCTCATTTGAGATGTTAGATTTAGGGCACTTGCATCATTATTTGGGCATTCAGCTTATGCAAGTTGATGGTGGAATAGCTTTGTGGCAAACAAAATATATTGACATATCATCACAGCATTTTGGCCTTAAAGACTATAAACCTATTGCCACTCCTATGGAGACAGGTTTATGATTGATTCTTCATGATGTTGGGGATGCATTTGATGCTATTTTCTATCAGGAGGCTATTGGATGTTTCATTTACTTATGCATTACTCGGCCAGATATTTAGTTTGTTGTCTCACAAATGAGCAGGTTTATGCATTGCCTAGGTTTCAAGCATTAGCACATGGTTAAGAACATTTTTTGCTACTTGAGTGGTACCCAACTACTTGGATTGTTTTATCCAAAGGTGGGATCACCGCCAAATTTACATGTTGTTTTTTAATTCTAATTAGGCTAGCTATGACACTCGTGTGTCCACTAGTGGCTTTTACTTCATGCATGGTAGCTCATGTATATCTTGGTTAAACAAGAAGCGACCTACTGTGGCCACTTCCAGTTGTGAGGCTAAGTATAGGATAGCTTTCATAGTGAGTGTTGAGTGTGTGTGGCTCAGGCGCCTTATGGCTGATTTGGGTGTTGGTTAGCCTTCTACCACCACTATTTTCATTGACAGACAGAGTGCATTGGCAGTTGCAAGGAACCATGTGTTCCATGGTCGCACTAAGCACATTGAGGTGCACTATCATTATGTTAGGGAGAGGTTCTCTGCTAGAGAGATTAGTTTGGCATATGTGCCCACACAAGAGAACATTGCAGACCTTTTCACAAAGGCTCTACCTAGAGAGAAATTTGAAGATTTCCGCAAAGCTTTGGGCTTACTTCCTTTTGTGGATTGATTCCACATAGCTTGGCACTTCCTTATACATGATTGCCAGCTCCTTGTTCACTACATCACTCCCAGGGGGGATTTGTTGATATATTTAGGTAGTGATTTGTGTGAACACACTAGGACCATCGGGGCACTTTTTTCCCTCTTTAGGAGGTTTCTTTCCCCCCGGCTTGTATATATGTATATAGCCCTAACGGGTCACTTATCTTTGTACATTCTCTTGGTAATACATCTAGTATTGTGTGTTGTGCTCCAAGATTCTTCTTCTTCTTCTTCCTTGTGTTGTTTTCCTGCTTTTGTAGACCTCAAACTCCAAAAAATTGGCAGTTGTCCTTGTCCAATAATTCCAAATTTTTCTTAAATCTGCCATTGAAATGAGAGTCTGATATAGAGGTTACCTTGTCAAGCAATCCCTTATGATGCACTTGTTTCTTCTTTGATGAATCCCCTTCTCCACCAAGTGTACTCCCTTGTAGTGTGATGCTCTTGATCCAAGCTACAAAGCTCTGATACCAACTGTGAGGAATAAATCCTCTATGTGTGCGAGAAAATCACAATGAGCCCAATTAGATCTCCTAGGCTACTCCTAAAAAGTAACTAACTTGAATCAAGAAATTTGACCGTTTATTGGAATTCAATGGTCCCAAGATTTTGATCATAATTATTAGACTTTGTTATGCTTCTAACAAGCCAACAAACACTCAATTTGGATGATTATAGGTTAGGAAAATCTCTGTTCTAAAACAAAATACCTTTCTATCCACATGTATAGAAATGTAGCTCTTGAGAAACAACAATAAATCATAGCAACACAATGATCACACTCTTCACCTACCCTTTCCTTGACTCTTGGCCTTCCACTTGCCTCTTCTAGATCTTCCAGCTTCCTTGAGTGTACTTTGGTGTATCCTTTCTACTAAAATGGATAAGGACTCATGGCTTAAGCATTATCCAAGCTTTGCTTCACTTTTCCAATATCCAAATAATCCTATAAGCTTGCTTCTTTTTTTTTCAATAATATGTATTTGTTTGATTTTGTATTCAAGATCATTTTGAGCTTGAGGGGAGATTTGATGACATGGTACTTTATTAAATATGTTAAAATCTTTGAAAATGAATGTACACATGGACTCTGTTGGTGCATAGGGGCTTATTCAAATCTTTGTGTCTCTCCCTCTTCATCTCTCTCTATACATAGTGCAATGTAGTTCCATAACTACATGACGCTTTCAAGTATGTAGCTACACCTACACTAACTCACACAAAAGCACATTACAAGATTCCTCAAACATCACAACCAAAAAAAACAACCATACAAATGACCAAACAAAATAGAATTCTAAAGATTATACAAATTAAATTATATAGGGTATTGTAGATGAGTATTTTTCATTCCATTCACAATACAACAATATCAGTTTCATGTATGCCAATTTTGAGCTTGGTCAAATTCTTTAGATGTATTGTAAAGTATGTGTTGTGTGAAGTGATGGCAATTTGCATAGATGAGAAGGTCATAGGAAAAATCTGCTCTATATGAGCCTACTTTCACTTAAAAGTTCAATAAAGTCCAATATTTATGGTCAAGCACTTAGGCTTGCCATATGCACCAATAGGTCTTCCTCAAGCCTAAGATGTTTGAGTTTTGAATCCTTTCTAATTTCCTAAAGTCCAATCATAGATTTGAACTTGCTAAGCTTCACTCCATCCAAGGCTTTTGTCATCATGTCTCCACATTGTTGTTGAGTAGATACACATGAGAGTTCATTTTCTTTGCTTGTTATCCTCTCCCTAACATAATGATAATGAACCTCAATGTCTTTGGTCCTAGCATGATAAATGGGGCTAGTTGCAAGATGCAAAGAAATGTTATCACCAAATATGTGAGTAGATGAATTCACTCCCATATCTGAGTATAGTGTCTTAATCCACTCTCATTCTTGAGTTACATTGGCCAATCCTAGATGAGAGATAAATTGTAGATTGCTTCTTTGAATACCAAGACATGAGCATTGAACCTGTAGATGAAAGGTATCGATAGGTGCTTCTTCTATCATCTCTTCATCCTATCCAATATGCATTAAAAAATATCTTAATGTCTAAATCATAGGTATATGAATAGAAAAAGCCTTCATTTATTGTCCATTTGAGGTATTTGAGAATCCTTTTGGCTACCTCCATGTGTGGTTTCGTGGGTTGTGCATGAATTGGTTCAAGACACTTACACTATAACTTGTATCTACTCTAATGAGAGTAACATAGTTGAGACTTATTAACAAGTTTTGATAGCTTGTCACATCTTCAATTAAATCACCTTCATGAGCACTTAGTTTGGAGTTCACTTCCATGGGTGTACTTGCGACACTAGAATTCTCCATTTTTAACTTTGGTAGCATATCTTTGATGTAATTATTTTGAGTAAGATACATACCATTCTCTGTACACACTACCTCCAATACAAGGAATTAAGTGAGCTACCCTTAGTTACTGATCTTAAATTCCTCCTTAAGTTGATGCTTGATTCTTCAAATAACTTCAACATCATTATCTCAAAGTATAATTTCATCCACATATACACAAATGTATATGACTTCTCCATATGATATCTTGATGAATAGGGAAGGATCTACTTTGCTCACAACAAACCCTTTATCATGTGAATAAGTTAAAAGCCTACGATTTCAAGCTCTTGGAACTTGCTCTAGTCCATATATGTCTCTCATTAATCTACAAACATGTTCAAGATAATGTGATTCTTAAAACCTAGGAAGTTGAACCATTTATACCATCACCCATAATATCTCGATTATGATAATGCATTGATACCACTATGAGTAGTGATGGGAGTTTGCACAGATCAGAGAGTCCTAGCAAAAATAAGCTCTAGACTAGCCTATTTTTCACTTGGACTATCTAATAGGATTCCTAAGATTTAAATCTATCTATGAATATGTCTATAGTACCTTGGAGCATTGATCTCAAAAGTTTATGTCTAAATAGATAACTTTTGAATTATGTACAGGTGGACAAAACCTTCTATTTATGGAAGAAGGCACTCAAAAAATTACTAAATGCACATAGCCTACTAGTAATTGACCCGAATCCTTTTACATCTCCAAATAACGAGGTAAGTGGTTAACACAAGTTATTTGATGAATTTAAAGTGACTATACTATGAGCTAGCTACATGAGAAGTAAAGGGGGGGAGGGGTGATCCTGACATTTCAGGAAGATAATTATGCAGACACATTCACAAAGATATGGTCCTATCTCAGTGCACACAACACCAATGACCAAAACATTTTCTAGGCACACTTATAAGTGTTACCTCATGCTCCAATCAATAAAAAGACAATGAGACAATATGCTCACTTCAATAGCTCAGAGAAGATGATTGACTTTGTGAAGTATATTGCACCAATGAACAGTCAATAAAGTAGATTATGAAACTTGATGCAAGCATATGCTAAGAAAAGTATTATAGATGGAGGTGTTGGGGAACTCCAAGTTTTTTGAGTTAAGCACAATCTAAACCCAAGGATAAGTGATATGAATGATGATATCTTGTGACTAAACAAACAGTGTATGTGTACACTTTTCAAAAGTGAAGATTTGATAGATCTCACATACTACTCATCCATACTTTTAGAACCGAAATTGAAATATAAATTTAAATGAACTCATGGATTTTGAATCTCATTACATCCATGGACATTCTCTCTTAAGTTATCCTTTTACATTTGGGTAAAGTAACCTCCACATTTAAACTTACAAGAAATCACACAGTGGATGTGTATACATATGAATTTAGCTCAAGGTTCAATGAAGTCCAATATTTATGGTCAAGGACTTGGGCTTGCCATAGGTGCCAACATCTCTCTCTCTCTCTCTCTCTCTCTCTCTCTCTCTCTCTCTCTCTCTCTCTCTCTCTCTCTCTCTCTCTCTCTCTCTCTCTCTCTCTCTCTCTCTCTCTCTCTCTCTCTCTCTCTCTCTCTCTCTCTCTCTCTCTCTCTCTCTCTCTCTCTCTCTCTCTCTCTCTCTCTCTCTCTCTCTCTCTCTCTCTCTCTCTCTCTCTCTCTCTCTCTCTCCCTCTCTCTCTCTCTCTCTCTCTCTCTCTCTCTCTCTCTCTCTCTCTCTCTCTCTCTCTCTCTCTCTCTCTCTCTCTCTCTCTCTCTCTCTCTCTCTCTCTCTCTCTCTCTCTCTCTCTCTCTCTCTCTCTCTCTCTCTCTCTCTCTCTCTCTCTCTCCCTCTCTCCCTCCCTCCCTCCCTCCCTCCCTCCCTCCTCCCCCTCCCTCTCTCTCTCTCTCTCTCTCTCTCTCTCTCTCTCTCTCTCTCTCTCTCTCTCTCTCTCTCTCTCTCTCTCTCTCTCTCTCTCTCTCTCTCTCTCTCTCTCTCTCTCTCTCTCTCTCTCTCTCTCTCTCTCTCTCTCTCTCTGTAGAGCCCTAACCGGTTGAAACTAAAGGTGCAAAGTATTTTTTCTCTTAAGGTTCAAAGGATGAATTTAAAATCTTAAGGTGCAAAAGTAAAGAAGTAAAAGGAAAGGTGAAGGTATGGAAGGCCGCGTACGCAAAGGTGGAAATAGGGCCGCCCAATCAAAATTTTATTTTAAAGTCACTCTTGTTCTAAAGTCACTACAGGACAAAGTAGTGAGTCGTTGAGGACCAGTTCAAAAGACAATCTTGGGACATTGAAAGGGCACCAAGATTGTATTACAGTTAGAGTGCGCGAACCGGCGGACTCAACAAAAGAGAGACAAAAGGCTATTCTTGGACACTGGAAGAAGGAAGAAAAGGAGAAGTGAAGAGTCACTGGGGAGTCGACTGCAGAAGGTGAAGAGTGCAAGAAATGAGGCTAAGGGAGGTGTAGAGAGTGCGAAGCAGGGGACCAATCCCAAAGAAGTCTCTCTCCGCGATCAGGCCGAATGAGACTAGTCCCTCAGCTTGTGGAGGTTTAGTGCAAGGTGTGCACAAGGAGAAGCTGGAAGCAAGTGAAGGACTGGTGCAGAAGAGGCCGGCTGCTGGGAGATTCTGAGATAATTAATCTTTTATGATTGAGCATTCACTGTAATTGTACCCCGAGTATTAACTTGGATTGAATGAAATAGTATAATCCTTCTATTGTAATCAAAAACTCAAGGTTCAAAGGTTCAAAGGTGTTTCTGCAGAAGCTTGTCTGAGTTATTTCGTCTCTTGTTCTTCTTCTTTTTCTCCTACAAACCCTCAAACTCCTTCACGTCCAAGAAAACCCCCCACACTCTCTCTCTCTCTCTCTCTCTCTCTCTCTCTCTCTCTCTCTCTCTCTCTCTCTCTCTCTCTCTCTCTCTCTCTCTCTCTCTCTCTCTCTCTCTCTCTCTCTCTCTCTCTCTCTCTCTCTCTCTCTCTCTCTCTCTCTCTCTCTCTCTCTCTCTATATATATATATATATATATATATATATATATATAT
This sequence comes from Ceratopteris richardii, assembly GCA_020310875.1. Classification (NCBI taxonomy): domain Eukaryota; kingdom Viridiplantae; phylum Streptophyta; class Polypodiopsida; order Polypodiales; family Pteridaceae; genus Ceratopteris; species Ceratopteris richardii. The sequence goes on along the minus strand of CM035439.1, from coordinate 125,576,419 downwards.
ATATATATATATATATATATATATATATATATATATATATATATATATATATATATATATATGTATGTGTGTGTGTATGTATGTATGTATGTATGTATGTATGTATGTATGTATGTATGTATGTATGTATGTATGTATGTATGTATGTATGAATGTATGTATGTACGCACACACACACACATATATGTATGTGTGTGTGTGTGAAATAAAAATTCATCCTCTAAAACAATTGTTGATCACATCTCTACCTAAAGACAATGGTGCCTCAAAATCTAGTTATTAAACACTTTTTAGGATCACTTTTCGCCCTAAAGGATAAGGTCCATGCTAGTCTCCAAGTGATGTTAAGCATAAATGGGGAGGCTTCATAGGTGCAGAATTTAATGTGATCAGATTGAACATCGAATGTCTCAAATTCTAGGTTAGCCAATAACCTTTATGTGGATTCCCGAGGCACTTATTTAATGGATTTGAGGATTAAACTTTGATTCATGATGTATGAAAAAGAATTTTTTTGCTTAATCTAATGGAAAATATGGATTCAAACTCTTATTTGGTGTAGTTGGGCCTTGATGTGAATGCAAGTATTCTTGATGGGACAATGGGGTTTCGAATCTATTATCTTGGATTATATTGGCTTCCTATGAGTCAATTTTTGTGGTCATCCTAAAGGCTTGGTATGCCTTAGTGGTTTCAAAAAATTTTAAGTTCTACCTCACTCTTTTTCTTTAATAGGTGGATAAGGACGAGAAGAAATGGGTTCAAAGGTTGCTCTTGATTACCATTGATTTCAATGAGTGCAATGGTCCACTAGTCTATTCCCCTTAATGATTATATAACAATACTTAGTGGTGTAGTGAATCTATTATCCTAGTTTCATGCATAGTACCCTAGAATTATATTATGAGCTTGTCTACAAGAATGAGAACCATTTGTCCACACTATGTGCAAGGTTTCCAATTGAAGGGAAGGTAGATTCAACAATTGTTATGTGGCCCATGAAATACATATAATGATCGATCATGTAGCTAATAATATTTTCCTTGAAAAAGCTAAGTTTTGTACTCAGGAATCAAAAAGGAAAAAATGGGCACAAGTACAAAACTCATTATGTGGGCCATTAAGATCTGCCCTATTTCAATTCCATGAACTTTAGTTAGACTAATCATGATTGGGCATTGATGATAGGTTTACTTACACCTCAAGATGTCTTTAAATCTTGATTCGTATTGAATCTCTCATGATCCTAATCAATGATCATTGTCCCATAATTAGTGCAATGATGCTTTCTTTCTAATTTCACCAAGACCATTTGATATTGAATAGCAAATGCTCATTGGAACTTGTATGATCATATATAATTCACATTGCTTCATGGAAATCAGATTGTCACATAATTCGGCGATGAGCACTATCACAATCACATATTTTCCATGTGCATCTCGCCCAAATAATTGTGTAGGAGCTCCAATCATTATCTTTGTATGTATGTGAGCAATGAGTTATACAATCAAATAGCACTCATGCTTAGAAAATGTTCCATGCTTGATGTCATTCAAATGACTCCAAAGCTCATGACAAGTTATTGTTGGTACAATCATGCTAGATTAATTGCATTCAGAGTGATGCCTTATTAAGTTCATGCAAAAAGAAATGTGATGTGCCATGGGATGAGTGCTCTGATCTAACCTACACCGCAATGCTTTTTTGAATTCTCAAGACTCGGACATGCACCTAGTTTCTTTACATTGAATCTATGGAATCACTTCTGACATTGAATAATTACTTTGCAAACAAACAAACAACCTTCAATTTCAAGGACAATAGTCAACACACTATTACATGAGCAATCGAAAGGAAAATGTCAGAAAACCTACTCCTACTGCCATGAAATTACCAAAGTAAAAATTGCAAATGTTCGAATCTTCAAGAAAACGGTCCTACCCAAGAGAGAGGTAAGAGTGACAATAAAAGATGGGACCTTTTGTCACAAAGGCCAAGAGTCTAATTACAAACAAACTTTGTAAGATCTCAAGGTGACATATCTACAAGTTCCCAAAATCCATCGCGCAATTATCCAAACCTCTTCCTGAACAACGGCACCAAAAAGTGTCAATGTGCAATGTGAAAAGACAATTTAATCAATCAATCCACCAAAAGTAGACCCAATCTAGATACAATCAAAATCTATAAGCAGACATAACAAACAAGCCTCTTGTCAAGTTCCCCAAGTGCTCAACCACCAATGCACATGATCATACAATAGTGCACATGATTGATGATCAAGATCATCTCCAAAAACAATCCATGATCGGTGATCAAGATCATCACATGATCTTCGATCAAGACCAACCCAAGAGCAATGATCAAGATCATCACACGATTGCCGATCAAGATCAACCCACAATCGATAATCAAATATAACCCATAAACAATGATTAAGACCAAGAACAATCAATGATCATGATCATAATACTCAAGGGTGATTGATAATCATGATCATGATCATGGTCCTCCATCCTTATCTCCAAGTTGAAGGTCATGCTTACATAGGCGATCAAATGAAAACAATCAATCACAAAAGTTATCATATCTCCCTCATTACTCAACTAAATCACTTGCATGATAGCTCAAAACGAAGCTAACAAAAAAATGATACACAATGAAAATTGAAAAATGAAACCACTTGCAGAATTATGTAGACCAAGAAAGATGTATTTCCTATAACCATAAGGTTGCACAAAATGATCCTATTTCGATTAATGCTGTGAGAAAAACGATTATTATGGCTTCTTCCCACACTCGTGAGCTTGAAATATTTTTTCATGTTCCAAAACTCCCCTCAATCTAAAATCCTTTTTCTCATTTCTTCATTACATGTCCAAGTTGATTGCTTGTTTGAATCCTACTTTCCACCCTCAAGAAACTTGATCATCATGTTTGCAATTTGCACTTGATTGTTTAAATATCTTACATCGTCTTCATGGGATGAGTACCTTGATTGGAATGATGATGAGTACCTTGATTCATGGGCTGAGTACCTTGACTGGAATGATGACCTGGGTTGATTTATTTCGATTTTGAGAACATAATGCCATATACTCTTTTATGTTAAATTTGACGTCTCATCTCACAAGCATGCATGCCACATAGAAAGTGTGTTTTTTTCGTTAATTTTTGTGTAGAGTTTTGGATCAAACTAAAGTCACCCTTCCTTTCCTCTCTTCAATCGACTTCGATGTTTTTTGTCTTGTTATGAATTTTCATGTTTCATGTTGTGTAAACATAAGTCTAACTTTTGCATCGTGTTGTATTAATAAGCAGGAAATTTCGACTTTTCGAAAATCTGTTCGTCAAACGTGCATTGTTTAATCATATTTCTCACCCTCTGCTTGCGATGTGCATGCAAAACAAATAGATGTGCATGCAAAACTTAAACAACTAATGTCGCATTAGACCTTCAAGAATAAGAAGACATATACTACGCATATGAGCACACTACCAAAATGTACCATGTCTTTCCAATCTTTAACAACCATTGTTAGTTTATCCAAGTATCCATACTAAAACTACAATTATGGTAGTTAAGATGAGTACTACCCCTTCCCGCTTTTGTTCTCGCTTTTGGGTAGCCTAAAAATTAGCTGTACCCTATAGATGGCGTTTTCCTGGACCTGTGCGCCAGTGCCTCTCTAAACTTGTGAAGCCCTGTTGCCATCGCTCATTACCTGTTCACTGAGATCAATCCTCTATTCTATCAACCCTCAACTCAATAAAGCACCACTTGCAAGGTCCTCTCCTTCAATATTATATATGCTTCTTTTTTCTTAAGGGTCTGCAGAGCAGAATTAGCTCTAATAAGTACTGAATTCAGGAACCATCGAACTCCATCGGATTATCAAAGCTAAACAACATAGACAACATAGCTGCTCTGTAATAGGAGAGAGATTACGCATCTTTGATGCAAAAAAGCCAAAAATCATTCTTAGTTGCCAGATTTGATTCTTGGAGACAGACATCGATACAACATTTTTTACGAGCACAGTGGCAGACACAAGCACAGAAAAGAACTGAATATGGCCACCAATACAAGGACCAAGCTTGCTCTTCATGTTTGAATACCTCTAATGCTCATGCAAAAAACATGAGTTCCATGTATACAACACACATACATAAGATGCCTGAGGCTGTTATCAATGAAATAAAGTGTACAGTAGCCGATGTTGATGCCACTGCAGTAGCCTGTGGTCAAGCCCAATGCTTTACATGCAATGAAAGAGTGAAGAGTGATCTTTTGCATTTGCCATTGCCCAGGCACTCAAAATGCGCACAATTGACCATGACCACACCTATAATCAGATACTATATGCTTGTCGGACAGCTCAACGGATAATAATCGATGACACATCCAATTGAAAGGACCAATAACTTGATGACAACTATTTATTTGTGCCAGTAATTTTGTTTTCAAGGATCTAAAACTGCTTACTGTAACAAAACTCTTTGACATGCATAAAGCAGTGCTCATGTTACTTGAAGAAATGAACCTCAAATCTGGTTTAAGAGTGGCAAAAGTATCAGAAGAGACGGATAAATATCCTGGAACATTCAAGCTTGAAATGGAAGGATTGCTCTCGAGAACTCCAGAAGTGGGTTGAGATGAGAAACCTGACCACAGTACAGCACGATCATCATTCTTGATTAGCTTATGCCTCTGGCCTCGAAGAAATCGGGATGCTTCCTCTTCAAGACCAATATCCCGCCAGGCATTGGCAATCATCTTCAATGTCTTATCATCTGCATACACACTGTACTTATCCATAAGCTTCAACACATCCTCAGCCTTACTTGGGAGCCTTGCCTCCTTAAATCCCCAGATAAGTGTTTGATAAGTCCTCAAGTTCGGTGAAATTCCACACTTTATCATCTCCCCATAGACACGTAACGCATCTTCCATCCTTCCAACACTGCACCACCCACTGATTATCGTAGTGTATACTATTACATTAGGACGCAGGCCCTTCTGACACATGTCCTGAACCACAGATTCAGCCATTTGTGTCTTCTGTGCCCTAACATAGCCTTTCGCAAGAATACCATATGCAGTGGCATCTAATGAAATTCCTGCATTCAGCATCCTTTCCATCACAGACTTTGCATTCTCAACAAGGCCTGCTGCACACCATGCATCCATGATGGTGCTAAAGGTTTGCAAATTTGGCTCGATCCCTAATTGATTCATCATGTCAAGTACCTGTACCTCCAAAACAATTGTATGTTAATCAGTTTTGACTCTACAACCCATGAGTACATCAAATATTCTATGTTTTAAAATGAACGCATAGCTTACTGACTTTGTGGAAACCAACCTAAAAGATTGGAGTTTCACCTGTTCAACCTCATCAAATTGCAAAGCCTTTGCATAACCCTTAACCAGTGTATTGAAAATCACATTATTCAACGGTAGGCCTTGAGTGCTCATTCTCTTCACCAATTCCAGGGCTCTATTAGTGTCCCCTTCCTGGCAAAGAGCATTTATAACAATCCCACAGGTTCGCTCTGTGGGTCGAATTTGGAATGACTGCATTTCTCTGATCACATTCTCGGCTTCTACAGTAAGACCTTTTTCTGCAAAAGTGTTCGCCATTGTGTTGTATGTTACAGCATCAGGCTGAACGCCTTTATCCCTCATCATCCGTATCAGATCCCAGGAATCATTGATCATGCCATTTTTGCATAAAACATTGAGCAGAATGTTATATGTGCGCAAATTGGGTTTTGTCTTCCTGACACCTGTGTCTTCCATCTGCTTAAGCAGTTCTTTGGCAGCAAGGGGCTGACCGGAAAGACCATAACCTTTTATCAACGTATTGAAAGTGCTAGAGGTCGGCTTGCATCTGTTTTCTAACATAATCTGGAAGATACGTTGGGCAGAAGACATGACGCCTTGCTCGCAGAACGCATTGATCACGGCATTGTAACAGATTGGGTCGGGCTTGAGACCTTCTTGAATCATTTGTAATAAGCGTGACTCGGCCTTTCGATATAGCTGCCGTTGACAAAGGCCGGCTAGAAGATGAGAGCAAGAAGCCAGAGAGGGACGATGCCCATCACGGGATATGCTATCATAGACGAACTGAAGTTTGGATGTTTTACCCTTCCCCCGGAGAGCTTTCATGAGCTTCGTCCTCGAAACCACAATGTCGCAACTTCTCCTGTTCAAGCAATTGACGCAGGTACTTCCCCCAGGTCCATACGCGGAATGCACCTTGCTCTCACTGCTGCGTGCTGAGACCATATCTACTTCTGTCCGAAGGTGAAGTAATGGGATCAAGGTTCGACCAAAGAGGATTTTATGTTCCCTCCAGTGACTTGGCCGCCCCCTACCCATCAAAATTCTCCCATTGCTAACCTCAAATGGCAGTAAACGGCGAGGCCCACCCGATGCTCATGTTGAGCTTTATGCTTAATCACCAATTTAGCAACTTGGCAGAATGTATTTTGGAATTTCATCAACAGTCGAGTGAACGAACTCTCTTGCTTTAAACGACCCGCCTCAGACAGTACACACAGAAGTTCAACTACATTTGCGTGGTAACCTTCGGGGCAGTGTCTACTAGGGCTGGGTTCAGTTGACATGATGAAAGAGAGCAAATATTTCTCTCTTCCACAACAGGGTGCAAAAAGTTGAAAGCATCCTATACCTCAAGGATTTTCATTGGCGTATAAGAAAGCTTAATGAATCATAAAATAGCTCCACCTCCCTAGCATTCTCTTTCTGGGGGACTTGCCAAAATCCTCGTGAAGTTGAAAATCTGAGGATTTCTCATGTCCAATTCTAAGCAAGCACATGGAAAATAGTCTCTTTCATTGTTCAATGTAAATGCAACATGAAACCCTTCCAGAGTCCATAACAAGGTTAATATTGAATATTAAGATACAACAATGTAAACAAACAAACCCTATGTATATATGTCTCGTAATGTATGAAGTAAGATACTAGAGAAACATGCGAGGGAAGTTATAAGCTCAACAATCAAATTGGAAAAGAGCAACCATTCCAAAAGTCAAGATCATGGACCTTGTCAAGATCGTGGACCTTGCGCTACTGTGAAAGAAGATTGGAAATGGTTTTATCACTAGAGGTTGTTATAAATCCATACAAGAGAAATTAGTCAAGCCATGTATGCTATTACTACTAGCTCTCAAGGATCATGCTAGATAAACGAATGCCTTATCAAATGAAGCTACAAATTCTAAGTTAAATCTTTCTTCAATGTTTGGAGAGTATTTTTTCTCTAGTTATTGCCACTTCAAATAGCTATTAACCCTATCTCTAAATTACCATGGAGATGCTTGATAATTTCACGTTACTTTTTCCAGAATTGTTTATTGCAATTTCGTATCTAAACTGAGCTAATGAGTTGAGAAAGTTACAACTCCACTATGTACAGAACCTAGTTTGTCTCTTTTCCAACTTTTATAGGAGGTCATTGCGCCCCTTGAATATACGTATCTTTCTTTTTTTAGGGTTCATTCTCCCATTTTCCAAATTATTATATAACCTAAGGACTAATGACATGGTTAACCTTAATTTTAAACACAAAGAATTCTAAAACTTATCTTGATATTAAAAATGGGTCTTCTTCCTAATCTTGAAGCTCGGTACTTGATCGCAACTAAATTAAGCATTCTATTGATAAATAGTTGCCTTTCTCTACCTCCTAAAATCAAAGGAAAGAATGGTCGAGGAAAAGTGCTAAGTAAGAAGCATCATCTAAAAAGCATAAAGATATATAAAGAAAGATACATAGAAACCTACATCCATAGAAATAAAGATATGAATAGATAGATAGATACACATATACATACATATGCATAAATGCATCTATGCATAAACTCACACACACACACACACACACACACACACACACACACATATATATATATATATATATATATATATATATATATATATATATATATATATATATATATATATATATATATATATATATATATATATATATATATATATATATATATATATATATATATATATATATATATATATATATATATATATATATATATATATGAAGTATTTTGATGGTGATGCACCACAGTGTGCTCTCCTTTCCGAGAGCTCTACGATGCTATCTTCGGAGTAGAAAACCGAGCTCCAAGCACCATATGCGGTACTCTGCACAAAGGCTATAGAATACACAGAAAAACACAGTACACAGGGAGTGCAAATTCAGACTTCTTAAATGTTACAAATGCAGTCAAACTTACAATCTATGGCTGACCATGCCACTATATGTTTTATTAAAGAACATATACAAAAGTGTATGGTGGCCATTTGCCTTTCACATGGACACTAACGGTAACAATATCCCACTAAAGGCCAATATGGCCAAAGTAACTATGGGAGAAAAATGAAGAATGATAAAGAATAATTGAGTGTAAGTATACAAACTATACCTCCCTCATGATGGGCATGTTATACAGTATACAAGTGACTGTGTAACATCATGAATCAAGTAACTCCGATCAAGTGACAACAATGTCGAAAGCTATCCTGTGGTAGAGCTTTAGTTAAAGCATTTGCAGCATTATCTCAAGTGTGAACCTTCTCAAGAATAATGCGCTCAATGGCTAACCAATCTCTAATGAAGTGATACCTCACCTCAATGTTTTTTGTCTTTGCATGATAAACCAGATTCTTAGCCAAAGACATGGCACTCTAACTATCACTGAGCAAATGAGGTACATGTGGAGGTAAACCCATATCACAAGCAAGATGAAAAACCACAATGCTTCCTTACATGCCTCACTTGCTGCAACATACTCTGCTTCTGTGATGGAAATAGTTGTACATTCTTGAAGACGAGATCTCTAAGAGATAGCACCTACAACAAAATGAAAAATGTACCTTGATGTAGACTTACGATTGTCTACACAACCAGCATAGTCAGAATCTGTGTAACCAATAATGGATGCTTTCCCTCCACCTAAGCATAGACACTTGTCCTTAGTGCCACTCAAATATCTCAAAATCATATTGACTGCTTCCCAATGCTTCTTGCCAGGATTAGACATATATCTTCTCACAACTCCCGTTGAAAATGCAATGTCTAGTCTCATAGCTACCATAGCATACATAAGACTACCAACAGCAGACTGATAGTGAATTTTGGACATGAATTCCTTTTTCTCATCTGATTCGGGGCAATCATCCTTGATCAACTTCACATATGTGGGTAAAGGTGTACTCAATGCCTTTCCTATCACGAGTAATGTGCATGCCAAGAATATGTTTGGCATCCCCCAAATCCTTCATATCAAATGTCTAACTCAACTTCTTTTTGAGAATTGACAAGTCATAGGAGGAATTCATAAAAGCATCAAACTTTTGGTACCATTGCCTAGGGCATTGTTTAAGTCCATACAAGCTCTTCTTGAGCTTACAAACTAGACTTTCCTTTCCATGAACTACATAACCCTCTAATTGTTCCATATAGATCTTGTCTGTAAGATCTCCATGCAAGAAAGCAGTTTTCACATCCATTTGGACTAGCTCTAAGTCCTCCATTGCAACAAATCCAAGCAACATGCACAAGGTAGTCATCTTGACCACTGGAGAGAAGATTTCCTCGAAATCAACACCATGCTGTTGCTTAAAACCCTTTGCAACAAGTTGTGCTTTATACTTTGGAGAAGCAATATCTCATGTGAATTTTAGCTTATATACCCATTTACATGGTAAAGCTTTTCTACCCTTTGGCAAAGGTACTAAATCCCAAGTACCATTCTTGTGAATAGAATCCAACTCACTCTTCATGGCACACTCCCACTTGACATGATACTATGTCTGCATAGCCTCTTTGTAGCAAGAAGGCTCACCAGCATCTATTAGCATAACAAAATCTAAACCTAGAACATATCTAAAAGGTGGATGTGAGACATGTGCAGAGCATCTCAATGGTTGCTAAATAGGAACATTTCCAAACTGATCTGATCGGACATTCTCTTAAACATCCCTATGTGCAACACTTTTATGCATGCTAATTGGAGGACTCGTATCCTCAAACACCACGCTTCTCACTTCAACCTCCTTAAGGGGTTGTTTATGCATCTTAGACTCATTGAAAATGACATCACTATTTCTTATCACTGATTGTGTTTCAAGATCCCATAAGCAATATCCAAATTGTGTTTCTCGGCCATATCCAAGAAAAATATGACTTATGGTCCAACTTTTATCTAAGATTCTTGGGTATATGAACATATGCTTCACACCCAAAAACTCAAAAATAATCATAATATGGTGGCTTCTTATCCATAACTCTTGTGCCACTTTCATACCTTTGGCAATACTAGGTGAAAGGTTAATCACATGAACTGCAGTCAATTCTGATTCTAGCAAAAGCCTTGTGAAAGGTTTGCATGATGCAGCATAGAGACTACTGTATCCTGAATAGTTCTATTCATCTTTTTAGCTACACCATTCTATAGTGGGGTATAAGGAGCTGTAAACTCTCTAGGAATTCCTCTAGACTAGTGGAAAAGGTTGAATTCATGTGAGATATACTCACCCCATTATCTGAATGTAAACCTTTGATCTTGGTTCCTTTTTTCAGTCTCAACTGAAGCAAGCCATTTTTTGAAATTAGGGAATACCTCATCCTTTGATTTGATAGGATATACCCAAACTTTTCTAGTAGCATCATCTATGAAAGTGACAAAGTAAAGAGAACCACCTAATGACCTTGTGGGCATATGACCACACACATCTATATGAACGATATCTAAAGGCTAAATTGAAGACTCAATGTGTGTCCTATGCACATTTTTGTTTTGTTTTCCATATTGAAAATGCTCACAAAATGAAAAACTAGAGAAACATAACATAGGTAAGTAGCCAGAATGAGACAGATTTTCCATTCCACTATGAGATATATGGCCCAAACAACCATGCCAAATACAAGCCATAGGCTGTTCAATAACAGCTAACAAATGTTCTTGCTATGATACAAATACAGGATAAAGTGAGCCAACTTTGCTTCCTTTTGCAATAACCATATTGCCCTTTGATATGTGAAAGGATTGAGCATAGAAGACCACCTTGTAACCAAGGTCATCAAGTTGACCTTGCCACTAAGCTACACTCTTGTGGTGTTTGAAGACGGGGAGAGACTAAAGTTAACATTAACTTGAACATATTTTGGGACATGAAAGCTTCACTCTTTGCTTTCAAAGCCTATTTTGAAGCATTTTTGGGGTGATTCTTGGAGCCATTTTGGAGTACTTTCGTGCATAGTTCTCTTTACATAGGTTCAAGAGCATCAAGAAGAGTGCTCTTTCTACTTCTTTGACAATAAATATTCACCTTTGGGGCTGTGTTTTCAGCTACACTAGTAAATCTACATGTTTCTTGAAAGGTTTTAGTTATGGTTGGAGCAGCCACCACAAGTCTATGTGGGTTTTTTTGCGCCTACAGAACAGAGTTGATAGACACTTGTAGGTGTTGTTGGCTAGTATTTGGGATGTGAATTCAACCTTTTTCAATGCCATTTTACTACATATATTGAGCACATACACACTATGTATGCTTTTGTGGATATCACTTATGTACGTTCATGTGGTCATTGATATAGCAATAATGTTTTTGCATAAAGCCTTTTATGTTTGATAAAGAGGGTCATGGTGAGGTTTTCTTAATTGGGAGACACCCAGATGTTGCGATCTCTTTGGTGATGCAAGTGGAAGACTTACATAGCCTCGCCATAGCAAATGTATGCTAGTTGTTTGTAGGTGCTCAATAAGCATAGTTGCCTTCTTTCGAGTAATTGATTATGTGTACTAAAGTCACTAATTCACTATGCAGGTTAACATGTCAGTACTTATAGTTTTATAAGATTTTGACACTAGCCATATGCTCATTTTGCAGAGGATATTTTGGCAAAATTTTTCCAAATGTTTTGGTTTTTTCAACAATACAGTGGTCGATTTGCTCCTTGATATACTTATTGGTGTGAGCACATTTATTCTCACATAATCCTTTTGGTTGGTCATTATTGTTCATTAATTCATTTTTATGGGAACACTATGTTGAATATTTTCCTAGAATCTGACACTTGGTCATCCTTTTTGAGCCTTAGTGGTGTTTGGGCTCTTCTAGCTCCACTATCATTCTATTCAGTTCCCTATCATCAAGGTATCGGAGGCCTTAGGCACGTCTAGTGGATTAGGTTCTAGTGCTAGTGTTCTGAGAAGGAGATTTAACTTGCAAGGCAAAGACCATTTTGAGATCCAAAAATTTGATGGCACAGACTTTGCTCTATGGAAGAACAAGATTAAAGATGTGCTGATCCAAAGGAGGTAATGGAAGTGAGTAAATGGAATATCAAAGAAGCTTGCTAGCATGGATAAAGATGATTGGGATGACTTGGATGAAATGGCCATGTCTTCCATTCGATTGCACTTGGCAAATAATGTCTACTTTATAGTATTGGGTTATCAAAGTGCAAAGGAGCTTTGGAAGAAGTTATGCAATACATATAAAAAAGAAATGGCATGAAATAAAGTGTATCTTATGAGAAAGTTATATGACCTTAGCATGAAGGAAAAAATTAGTTTTAATGCTCATCTAAATGTGTTTGATGCAATATTCTCCCAATTCTAGGCTTAGAAAATGGAAATGGATGAAATGAAAGTATTCTTGCAGTTATGCACCTTGCCATCATCATGGGATATGTTCTGCACAGCTATTAGCGATAGTGCACCCGGTGGTAAACTGGTCTATGATGACATATGTGGAGCACTCTTGAGCACTTTTGAGTGAGGAGATTCGTAGAAAATCTATGGTTGGCACTCGGAGTGGAGATCCGTATAATGTTCATGATTCATATCAAGGAAAGAATCAGCAATGTGGCAAGAGAAAGATTCTCTTGTGGCTGATTCTCCTTCCCACACATGGCTACTAGATTCTGGTGCTTCTTTCCATGTGACCCCACATAGAGAATGGTTCTCTTCTTATGCAACAAAGACTCTTGGTTTTGTGAGACGCGGTGACTCTTACTAGTGTGACGTTGTCAGGATTGGAGATGTGGTGATGCAATTCATTGATGGTTCAAAATTGACTATTCATAATATATGCCATGTACCTCAGTTATAATGTAGTTTGATGTCATTTGGTCAGCTTGATGACCTTGGTTTCAAGGTGGTTTTCTATGCTTAGTCCTTGCGCATACCAAAGGGCAATATGGTTATTGTAAAAGGAAGTAAAGTTGGCTCACTTTATCCTTTATTTGTATCACATAAAGAACACTTGTTAGCTGTTACTGAACAACCTATGGCTTGTATTTGGCATGGTTTTTTGGGCCACATATCTCATAGTGGAATGGAAAATCTTTCTCATTCTAGCTAGTTACCTATGTTGTCTTTCTCTGATTTCTCATTTTGTGAGCATTTTCAATATGGAAAGCAAACTAAGAATGTGCATAAAATGCACATTGACTTTTCAATTCTACCTTTAGATCTCATTCATATAGATGTGTGTTATCCTATACCCACAAGGTCATTAGGTGGTTCTCTTTACTTTGTCACTTTCATAGATGATTCTACTAGAAAAGTCTAGGTATATCCTATCAAATCAAAGGATGAGTTATTCCCGACCTTCAAAAAATGGCTTGCTTCATTTGAGAATAAAAAAGGAACTAAGTTCAAAGCTTTATGTTTAGATAATGGGGGTGAGTATACCTAACATGAATTCAGCCTTTTCTGTCACTCTAGAGGAATTCATAGAGAGTATACAACTCCTTATACCCCATTACAGAATGGCATAGATGAAAGGATGAATAAAACTATTCAGGATAGATTAGTTTCTATGTTGCATAATGCAAACCTTTCACAAGTCTTTTGGGTAGAAGCAATATTGATTGTAGCTCAGGAGATAAACCTTTCACCTGGTGAAACCAAAGGTTTGAAAGTGGCACAAGAGTTATGGATAGGGAAGCCACCATATTATGATCATCTTTGAGTTTTTGGGTGTGAATCATATGTTCATGTACCCAAGAATCTTAGACAAAAGCTGGACTATAAGTCAAACAAATGCATTTCTCTTGGATATGGTCGAGAAGGACAATTTGGATATCAATTATGGTATCCTAAAACATAGTCAGTGATCAAAAGTAGTGATGCCATTTTCAATGAGTCTAAGATGCATAAAGATCCCATTAAGGAGGTTGAAGTGAGTAGAGTTGTGTTTGAGGATACTGGTCCTCCAATTAGCATGCATAAAAATGTTGTACATAGGGATGTTTAAGAGAATGTATGATCAGATTAGCCTCCTAGTCCTCTCTCTTAAGG